>JADRCH010000156.1:233364-265852 GCA_019843965.1 Rhynchomys soricoides | reverse complement strand
TATGGCCAAGGCAACTTAAAAGTTGGAATAGTTTCAGAGAGATGAGAGTCTGTGATAGCCCAGGCAGCCGTGGCTTCCGGAGCAAGAAGCTAAAATATCGTCTTCAGACCACAAGCAGAAGTAGAAAAGGCAACTGGAAATGACATGACTCCAGCAGTTCAAGTTCTGAACCCAGATTTGATTCCCGGTACCCACATGTTATTTCACAACTTACTGTAACTCCAGTTCACAGACACACACGTGTGCAAAATGCTCAGATGCATAAAAATTTTTTAAAATTCAAACTCTCAAAACCTCCCTGCAATTACATACTTCCTTTAACAAGGCCACACCCCCTAAATCTACCCCAAACAACTCTACCAACTGGGGACCAAGTATTCAAATACATGAGCCTGTGGGGGCCATTCTCACCCAAACCCCCATGGTATGTAAAGAGAGAAGGAGAGAAACAGCTCCACAAAATTCTCTGACATACATGGCTGCATTTCAGACCTCTAGAATCCATGCAGGAGCCACACAGGGTAGGTATGATGACCACTTATAACCCAAGCACTTAGGAATCAGAAACAGGATTCCAGGGGCAAGCTGGCCAAAATTGACGAGTTTGGCTTAGCTGAGAGGCCCTGCCTCATGAAATAGAGAGTAACCAAGGAAGATATTTCCTATCAACATTGTGTCTCTACATGCACTTGCACGCATGTGTGTGCACCCCACCACAGGCACCCATACACATACACAGACATGCACATGCGCTGGGGGAGGTGAAGGGACATGAGATTACAACTACTCTCTTAGAGGAGCCTATTCCTGCATTCCCCAGGCACTAGAGAAAACATCTGAACAGTAAAATGGCCAGATGTAAACAACATGAAAAGTTGATAGCTTCTTGGCCATTCGTTACAAGCTGCACACACACCCAGAGAGACACCGCCAATGGCAGCCAAAACTGAACTTGTCAGTAAGGAGGACAGGATAAAAAGCATGCTAGAAACAGAAAACTTAGTTCCTGAATGAGCCCCACCTTTGATTTGTTCTTGTATTTCTATCATGCTTAGCATGTAGCATGTGGAAGTACATACTTGCTAAATAATAAAATGAATGGATTACATTTCCCTGGGGTCTGTGTAGATGTCTGAAAATCAAGCTAGTCCTCAAAGTTGCTCTCCAGCAATGGTCAGGCTGAGGCTGGAGCAAATTTCCTGAAGCTGCATCTCAGTCCAGTCCACCTGTCTCAGGGACCAATGCAGATGAAGGTTGTCTTAGTATTTGTGATCAACAGGATAGATAAAGTAACCTCTTTAAAATAGAGCCAGTTTATCTGGTTGCAAAAGCAGTGTTTGATCACTACAAAAATTATGCAAAAAAGAAGGACAAAATAACTATCCTCAATGGTAACGACTGTGAGTGGTTCAGTATATGTCCTCTGGATTACATCCCAGTAAATGGAGTTTAATAAACTCTATTAGTTATTGATATAACCTGACCAGCTCCCCAATAACCGAGGCAGAGTCCTATGGATTTATTTAATAAGCTCTTACACAATTTCTAATCTATTTTTCTAAAGCTAGACTGGCTACTTCCCAGCTGCTCTCCCCATGGCACTTGCTGTTTGAGTCTTGCCCACGTTCTCCAGCAGTCTGTCCTGGGGGTAGGGTGGGATATTTCACTCTGGCATATTCTCCTGGCCCATCACATCTCCTGTTCTCTCCATCTTCCTTCACTCTCCTTCTCTCTGTCCCTCATGGTCCCTACTTGTGACCTCCAGCCCAGTAACTGAAACCCTGCCTCCCCAGTAATTGGCTGTAGCCACTTTTATTTAACCAATAGCTTTAAATTGAGGAGCAAAGTTTACATAGCATCACTTAGTGTACGTGAGGATCTGCTTGTCAAGAGCTACCAGATCTTGGGGGCCAGTATTTAGCATTTGAACACATAGCAGCACCAGACCAGCCCCTAACACTGGATATTTTTCAAATTGTATGTGTGCATGTGAAAACTGGAAACTTACACCATCTGTTTAGCAGCTGCAGTCAGAGCCACTAGGGGGCGCACAGTTCATGTCCTGCACATCTCCAGCTGTGCCACCCACATAGGCTGCGACAGAATGGACAGCCTAGGAACTGGACTTTATAGGAGGAATGAAACCCTTTGCACATTCCGCCTGCCAACCTTTGCCCTCTGTTGCCATCGCCAGGGTTCTATCAATAGACCAGCCATCCATGCACTTTGAAGAACATGGACCCAGAATGAGTCTGCAGGAATTCAAATCCTAGCTGGGCCATTATGTGGTCAAGGTTATCATCTTTGCTTTTCCTCTTCTAAATCTGTAGGAACCTAATTGCAATGGAACCTCTTCGCTGTGTACTGAAATGTACAGGGTCTCACCTTGTAGCGCTGAGTGCCTCGCCTCAGCCTTTTGAGTGCTGGGATTACCAGTGTGTGCCATTAACTCTGTCTGGATTATTTCCAATAATGACTTTAAAATCCTACCATAATGCTGGTATCATACTATAGTCTTTGCTGTTGCTTGGGAATGGACTTCTTCAATTTGTGAGGTCCTGCCTCAAAACAAACATGTCCCATCACTAAGCAAGCAGTATATTTTGCACCCCAGGCAATGCATTATGTTTCTTGGCCGTAGCTGCACCACAAACAAGTGAGGCCTGGTGTATAATGGAGCTAGGCCATGGGAATGTGGGAGCTCATTACAATCTATGGCAGCACCATCATATGTAACATATACTAACCGGCAGTGGCAAAATGCCAGGATACAGGGAAAGTGTTTGTCACCGAACTCAAAGGCCCCTGTGCAGTCTCCTTCCTGGTTATAAAAGGGTCTCTTTCTCTCTGGTCCTGAGTATTACAGAAGTGGCTGGCATTGCTTTGCTGTGTAGGACCTGTCCAGGCTCAGCTGTTCTGATGCCTGTAAAGCCTGCTGTGTTAAACATTCATTCCGTGACTTCCTTCTGGGGACTGTTTTCCCTGTGTTTTAAAACATGACTGCGTGGAGCTGGGTGACAATCTCTTATTCAGCCACAGGACATATCATTGTAAGACAGGAAAGGAACATCTGAGTCACTTAATCTAATTCCTGCAGTGTGACAGCCACTTGACCATGGTGGAGATAAAAAGATCAGAATTGGTTTGACAGATGATGTATTTGATCATAATTTTTTTCCATTAATGCAGGCTTAAGAACACCAAGCCCTCATTGAATTAATTGCTTCATACTGTGTCTGCAAGCACAGAAATAGCACATTTTTAAAAAGCAAATTATAGATACAGAAGCTGTTAACAAGACCGGACACTTTCAATAATATGTGAGTAACAAAGTTAGCTCCTCCACTCTATGTACTTAATCAAACTCCCATGACATTCAGTTAGTTCTCTTAGTGTCTACATTTTAGCTGGAATCAGGTCTGGGAAGGTTTTATAGAGCCATCTTACTGTGCACTGATATCAACTTACCTGCATCCGGTAAGATACAGCATACTCACAGACAGTGAGTTACAAGCAGTCAGCAAGAGACTGAAAGTGCAAGGTGCCCTGGGATGTAAGCCTTAAGGCTCAGGAATGCTTAACAGAGTAGACGAATTTTCTACCACTGATAAAGCCCCAAAAAGCATGCCATCCTGGACTTTATTTTCCTGGGGCTAATTGACAAGCTGAACTAAAGCACAGAAAGACAGCTGGTTTCTAGAAGACAGTCCTCTTTCTCAAACTGTTGTATCTCTACATCCTAGAGAATGGTTAAATTTGAGAATAAGTAGATAAGGGACTAGATTGATCCAAGGTCCCCTGAAGAACTGTCCTGCAGTTAACCACCCAACTCAGGCATGCTTCTTACAAAGCTAGTTTGTTTCAAGAGTCCTGTCTCCCTAGACACATGCACCGTGGTCTCTAACTATAATAGTGGATTTGATGACTGTTTTCATTTTTATCAGTTTATCTCAGTGTATTTTCAATCTCTTATGTGCATAGATTTAATAATCCCCTGGAAGAATAGATAATTACAGATCTTTGGATGATGACAGTAGCATGCTGATGAGGAAGAAGGGGAAACCAAAATAAGTCTGTAATTGTTCGGTACCTGTGGACTCAGTGTTATATAACTCACAGTACAAGACTGTCCCAGTCCTCACAAAAATAGAAATGGCAGATCATCACTCCAAAGTAAATGGCGACTAAAAAGTAGTATTTTCATGGCAAGTGTTGTCATCTTAAAGAGGCCTGAATTGTTGATTTTAGGTTGCTATGGCTAAAGAACTTTAAAGGAGTAACAGTTCAGGAGAACCATCGTGGCACGAAGCTATGTTGGGTTAGCTTACTGCTTAGCAAGTAAATGTGGAGGAGGCTGTTCGTGTCCCAGAAGAACACTAAAGAGAGCGCCGCAGGAACTGGGGGCTGAACTTCACTTTGCCCACATGACTTCTGCCACTTGAGTCTGTAACTGGAACGTAATATATATATATATATATATATATGTATATATATATATATATATATACATAATATATATAATATATATATGTAATATATAATATGTATGTAATATATAATACATATAATAGATGTAATATAATATATATGTAATATATAATATATATGTAATATATATTTAAATAATATATGTAAGTGACATTGTTAGCTGGAGACATGTGCTCTAAACGTTTCGTCTTCAAACATAAGTATGTCAAATGTAAAGGCTACGGATGCAGCTTGGCTATAGAATTTCAGACGTTATCAGACCTCTGAGCATTGAAGCTCTGAGATCCACCAGGAATAGCCCGTTAAACTTTCTTTCCGGCCTGACAAAATAGTTTAGAGGGTAAAGTCCTTGCCAGGCAAATGTGAAGACAGATGTTCAGAGCCCAAGAACCCATATAAAAGCTGAGTAGGCATGGCAGCCACTGGTAATCCTTGCAGATGGTCCCTGAAGCAAACTGACTGGCTAGACCAGCTGAAAAGGCATGCTGATGGTTTCAGAGAGAAGAGTCTTCTTTGATATATATAAGATATAGTAATCAAGGAAGGCACTTTGATCCACCACATATATGTACTTGCACACATACCACATATATATGTGCACTCAAACTACACAAACACACACACACACACAAAATTCTGTCACAATACATCCTTCAAATTTCAGCTGTTTTACCTAAGACTCTTTCAGCATGTCGACAGCTAGAAAAAGGAACTATACCCTCTTGCTTTGCATTTATTCAAAGATCAAACTCCTTATCCCACCCCACTCCTGCCCTGTAGGCAGTCTAGTTCTGACCAAATCCTCCCAGCAAGTGAAGCTAAACCGTGAAATTTCACATCCCATTTTCTTCCATCCTGACTACGATTGCTGTCACAGGATTTGCGGGTGGTGCTTTAATACTCAATAGGAGTTTCAAGTAATGCCTTAAACTCAAACAGAGGTTGGGGCTGAAATAATACCGAAGCATCCAGCTTTTTATGTCACAATTAAGCCTGAGGAATCTATCATTTTCTCCTGCTGCCTGGCAATCCCAGAATATAAAGGAAATTTATTTCATGTGGGAGGAAACAGAATAGGGATAGATTTGTGGAAGTTACAGAAACAATGATAAGAAGAGATATGAAATCAACAAGGAAACTGTTGCCAGGCAACATGGTTGGTTGTCAAAGAGATAGCCTTCAGTAATAACCCCTTGGCAATCTTCAATATTAGGTTGTAAATCTCTGAGTAAGAATGACTCTGCCATGAATGGATCAGGGTGGACACTCTTCCAAAGAACCAATGCACCCAGCTCGCCCATTCAGTCTGTAAACATAAATTCCACCTCTCTGAGAACTGCGCATCTGTTTCACTGACTTTTTGTGAACGCTTTGTCTCTTGTGTTTTGAGAATTGTGCTGTGATTGTAGATTTTTGTTTTGTTTTGTTTTTTTATTTTCTTAGTACAGTGAACCCGGATTGCCACCACCCTACTTGCTTGGGTCCCAGAACTCTGACTAGCAGTGGCAAGGGCCACAAACAGTAAAACTTGGATCCTGTGGGAGTTCTCCACAACTTGAAACCAAAGCCTGTTTATTAAGTAGGTACTGGAGGAGGGGATAGCTAGCTCTGGGGTAGGAGGTCTGGATGAGCAGTGTCAGTCTGTAAATACGGGGGAGTAGAAAGATACAGTTGCAAGTCTTCGTACACACAGATCAGTCTTCCTAAACAGTCATACCAGAACTCCGGAAGAAAAATAGCCTTGCAATTTCTCTTGAGCAATATGGGGAACAGCTTTCCCCATTTCCCATGTGTCTGAGGCCTTGGGCATCCTTGACACAGCTGCACCCAGCCTAGCCCATATGGATAATGGCTTTGTCAATTGACCATGTGTCGGGTAGGGCTTTGTTGTCCTGAACATGGCCATGGACGTGATAAAAATACGTATCTCCTCAGGATTTCACTCACTCAAGTCTTCCTTTGTTCCCTATACCAGATTATGCTAAATTACCTTATATTATCCTGGTTAGCTCACCAACATTTGACCAGTGAGTCCCATGCACTCTCAGGCCCGTGAAGTCCTTAAGATGTTTGATTTGAAGGAACATTACAAAATACTGGGCCACAGTCTTCATTTCCATGGCTGTAGGATCTGCTCTATGACTGACCATCTCCTTTCTTCTTGATCTGTGTTCCACAGAGCCTGGCTTTTATGCTTGGAGTTCTCATCCTTTCTTTTCCTTGTTAAAATATTCTGTGGCAGGAAAGTCTGCTCTGCTCATTCTTGTCTCCAACTGCTAGCAGTTTCAGGGATTCAGAAACATTGACAGATGTGTGTGAGCAATGACCTCCAAGATCTGCAGCAAAGTTTAGTCACATAGAGGTTGTCCTGACACGTTTGGAAGGGTCCTCCTTCTCTCCCTTCCCTGTGTGAGGCTTTGTGCAAGACAGTGTCAGTGCGTGGATGAATGAGCAGGCTCTCTGGGCTGAATGCTGGCTCTTGAGACCGTTGATAACTTGTGCAACTTCTATGTATTGGTTTCATCATCCATATAATTAGGACATGTTATATCTAACTCATTAGCTGGATGGGAGGATTAATAAGCTTAAAAATATTCTAGTATGCAAGTATTTTATCGTCTGAGGTATATCTTCCTTTTTGAATCGTTGCCAATATTTTTAATCAAGATGAAGCAAAATTTGACACCCCTCTCCCCCGAAGACTAGGACAATCTGTTCTCAAGAGTGAAGGTTAAATTCAAGGGCAGGAGGGGTGGAGGTGTGGGGGGAGAGAGGTGTCTTTCCTGGGGGGGTAACTTTTCTTAATGGGTTGGTGGGATTTTTAGTATAAGCTAAACAATCACTTTGCTTTTTTTCATTGTGACTTGTCATATGATGCTGACTTCAATTTTTTTTTTTTTTTCAGAAAGTTAGCTGACAAAGAGGGCTTCTGAGGGATTTGATTTGCCATCACAACAAAGCTGTGGTTGAACTGCTCAGGAAGACAATGGTTTCCTGTGTAACTGGAAACAAAATTGCCTGTATCTAGGGCTATGTTTCTTAACATCCAAGAGAAAAGGGAAGACAAGGGCTAGAAAAGCAAAATAAGATCAAAATTCTTTTTTAAATTAGTATATATTGATTGCACAAAATAGTGGGTCCCATTATGACAGATGTAAGTAAGGGGTTTGGCCATGTCTATCTCTGAACGCACGCTCTATTCCCACCTTGTGCCTTGACGGTATGTGCCCTTGAATTTCAGATTTTTTTTTTTCAAGGTAAGAATTCTTTGTGAATGTTGGCACACAATATTGAAGATTTAACAGTACCAGCCCCCACAGTGGAATTGCTATGAGCCAAAGGGATCAGTTAATCAAGTTAAGTTACTAGAGAGCTCTTTTATTAGCTAAACACAGAAGAAATTGGTGGAGCCTGGGAACCCAGCTCAGTTGGTAAAGTATTTTTCTTGTCCCACAAGGACTTGAGTTTGATGCACAGAACCTATATAAAAAATTTCCAGGCATGGTGGCTTGCACTTGTAATCCCATCTGTGGGGAGGCAGAGACTGGCAGATCCCTGGGGTTTGCTGGCTTAGTTAGCTTTACTCACTTGGAGAGAGGGGGTTAAAGAGGGAGGGAGGAAGAGAGGGAAAGGGAGAGGGAGAGGGAGAAGGAGAGGAGGAGGGGGAGGGCCAGGCAGTTAAGGAATTAGAAAAAATACAGAAATCCTAATGTTTGTAGGCATGTCATGTTAATTCTTGCTAATATTTACTGCATTGTCTTAATAGAAAACATACAGGTGGCTGTATGTATACAGTGGAGTATGTATGATATGCGAGCACATGGAAAGTTGAGGCAGGAGAATTGCAAACTTAAGGTAAGTCTGGGGTATACAACAAGATTGTCTGAAAACACCAAGAGAGGATAAAAGAAGAAGCATAGGTTTATTAAATATGAAGGGAGGAGACTCTTACTTAGTGTCTTAAGTATTTTAACAAACATGATACTTAACACAGAAAACTGAAATCTGTGGTGCATCTACATTCTTTTAAAGCTAACCGTAAAAATATTGTGCAATGTTATTTACATTTTTTAAAATACAGGGAAACCATTTTCTCTGTGGAATTGCAGTCTCCATAGGATCTGGAGTAACAGTCTACAACCTGAAGGAAGGGCTGGCGCAAGCACACTTTGAAAACCTCATTCAGTAACATCCGCTTGCTCTTGCAGTGCGTAGCTCTCCTGCACCCTGAAAATCGCTCAATTTAATGAAGTATGTAAGACAGCACACTGCAGGATCCCCTTGAGGTCGTTCCCTGCTCTACAGTCCCTCTCCACACACCTCTGTGTTCATTTCCCTGGTGCTGCAGTAAGGCCGCCACCTCCAACACATCATGTTAGGGCCCGACAGCTCAGGTGTAGAAATTCTTCACACTTTCTCATCTCCACATGACTCTGAGCCATCAGCTTCTTTGGGGGTGAAATGTAACTGCTCCTTCCTGAGTCCTGTGCTGTCTTTATTTCCTGTATTGGCTCACTCACACTCACTCTCACTCCCACTCACTTTCCCACTCACTCTCACTCACTAACTCTCACTCACAATCACTCACTCCCACTCTCACTATCACTCACTCCCACTCACTCTCACTTACTCACACTTACTCTCACTCACATTCACTAACTCTCACTCACAGTCACTCACTCACACTCTCACTTACTATTACTCACTCACACACTCACTCTCACTCACTAACTCACTCACACTCACTCACTCTCACTATCACTGTTGCTCACTCACACTCACATTCACTCACACTCACTCACTACCTCTCACTCTCACTATCACTCTCTCACGCTCACACTCACTCTCACTCACTCTCACTAACACTCATTCACACTCACACTCACTCTTACTCACTAACTCTCACAATCACTCACTCACTCTCACTCCCACTCACTATCTCACTCACATTCTCACTCACTAACTCTCACTCACAATCGATCACTCACTCTCACTCTTACTCACACTTACTCTCACACTCACTAACTCTCACTCATTCTAACTCGCTCATTCATTTAATGTGTTGATTTTAGTGCTGGATGTTAAATCCAGGGTCTGTGCATGTGGAGCTCAGGCTCAGCCACTGAGCTAGATACCCAGTCCCAGGTGACCAGGGTTTGGTGTTGATGTTGATTGTTTATAGAGATTTTGGATATTCTAAGAGCCACTGGAAGAAGGAAGACTGCTGAACTGGTGTCACGGAAAGATGACACTCAACAGGTTCTACTGGAATGCTATTTACTCCATCTTCTATCAATCTCAGCTACCTTGTTGAATGCAAATTTATTGGAGATTGTAAAATGATCAGTGTTCCTTTTAATTGGCAGCAAGTGAGAGGGCGTTGATGTTGATGTATAAGGACCTCCTAGGGTAGTGGAGAACCCACTCCTCTTTGTGGAAGTTCCGGGTATCAGCCATAATAGGTCACATTAGTTTCTGCACCTCAGAGCTTGGAGAGATGCTCTTATGCTCCTCTGAGCTCCACCATGGGGTAAGGACCATAGCATCCAAGGCATGATGTCAGGGTTGGTACTCAGTAGACAAACATATGTCAGCTTAAGGGCCCAGGCTTACTCCATGTTATTTCTCTTTCTGTGATAGTGATTTCTCCCACTATAACAGGAAGTGAGTCTCTCTTCAGATGAGACTCCCAGGTTACATTGTCTTGCTTTTAAGCAGAGAATTTGTAGTGAACAGAATAATTATTTTAAAGAAACAGAGTGGTGCAAAATGGGTCAGATGTCTGCTGTAATTCTGATGATTTGTAAAGCACCCTTAAAAGGTAAATGAAGGAAAGTACCCTCAGTTTTGTAGCACTCAGCCACATTTCTCTCCTGTCCCCCTCTTAGAATCAGCCTTCCCTTCCCTTGTGTCATTTAAAGCAGGGATTCCACCTTATAGAAGCTCAGAAGCCATTAGAAAGTTGGTTTTCTGCCACCGTGTTGACTTCACCAAGCTCTCCCTGCCGTCAGCTGTGGTTTTTGTTTATATCATTTGAGATAAGATGAGAAAAGTTCTGGAACTTTTCCCACAGATCATTCTCTTGGACCTTATTTAGACTTTACCTCTATATGGGGCTGTGGCCCATGCAAATGATCAGGAAACCTGCTATTTAACTCAAAGTGTGCATTTTGCAAAAAAAATGAGAAATTACTGTTAAGTTGGCTAAATCTAACTTTAACGAATAAATAACATTAAAATGTCCAAATCAAGTTGAGTGTGGTTGTGTACACCTATAAACGTAGTTGCTTGGGAGGCTTGAGTGGGAGGATGGCTTGAGTCTGAAAGTTTAGTGGAGAAAGAGAGAAAGAAAGCAAACAAGGAAAGAAAATTAAAATGGAAGAAAGGAAGAAGGTATGGAGACTCCAAATGCTTGGGACTGGAGAGACAGCTTAACAGTTAAGAGCACTTGCTCTGTGCGTGTGTGCGTGCGTGTGTGTGTGTGTGTGTGTGTGTGTGTGTGTGTGTTTACACTACATGCATGTGTGATGCTTTCAGAAACTAGAAGAGAGGACCAGAGTTATAGATGGCTGTGAGCCACCACATTCTAATACAACTCAATTGAATGTGGAGAGGAAAAGGTGACATTGGGAATAGTTGTCCCCAGGTATTTGCAGGGCTATGGTCCAAAGACCACACCCTGTGGACATCCTCCTGTCCCCCATGGATATAAAGCAGAGGACCTTAGATTACAACATTTGTATAATTATACATATCTTCTCCTACAAGAAGTTGAGTTATCGTTAAATGACTTGTAAGGCTTGATACAATGTATGAACAACATAAACCATTCTGCTTTACTGATTGGGGAATTATAACAAGAGCTAAATATCTGCATGGGCTCAATACAGACACAAATTAAAAACTACTTTTCATTTCCAGTGTGGAAACAAGTATCTAGGATACCTGGGATTGCACTGGGATTAGAGGCATAGACAGGCTGCTCTGGGAAATGGATTGATGGTCCTCCTCATCAGAAAGCAGGGCTCATAATGTGCACGGTGACTTCTAGGCTTTCTGTTCTATCCACTTCTGATCACCCTGACATATAAACTGTCCTGACTCATTTCTGCAGCATTACCCTAGAAGGTTTTGCCTCAGTTGTGTCCTCTTACATAATTTGTCTTCTTGTTAGCCTTGGAGATTCTTGGCCTTTTCAAATTACACAACAATTAGCTGTACTTGCCCTCTTTCACAAGAAAGAAGATGTCTTAGTTACTCTTCTGTAGCTGTGAAGAGACACCAGAACCAAGGCAATTTATATAAGAAAGCATTTAATTGGGGGCTTGCTTACAGTTTCAGAGAGTGAGTCCATGACTCATGACCATCATGGAGGGGAGCATAGCAGGAGCAGCAGCTGAGAGCTTACATGTTGAGACAACAATCAAAGGGCAGACACACACACACACAGGAAAGAGAGAGAGAAAGAGAGAGAGAGAGAGAGAGAGAGAGAGAGAGAGAGAGACCGAGAGAGTATGTACAAACTGCATTTGAAACACAATATCCTCCTATTGACATACTGCCTCCAACAAGCCCATAGTTAATCCTTCCCAGTTCTACCAACTGTGGATCAAACATTCAATTATATGAGCTTATGGGGGCTATCCTCATACAAACCACCACAAAGAATACAGCAAAAGTGAGCTGGTATGGATGGAACTGAGGTTGTGTAGTTCCAGAGATCAAATAGTGTTTTTGAAATACTGGGTCACAGGCTGGGGAGATGGCTTAGTGAGTAAGGCACTATCATCACACACATGAGGACCTTAGTTCTGATCCACAGCATACAGGTGGACATCTATGACCCAACACTAGGGGATGAAGACAAATCGATCAAGGGGGCTCTATGGACAGTGAAAGTAAACAAAACAGGGAGCTCCAGATGCTGTGAGACAACTTGTCTCAAAATATAGGGTGGAGAGCAATAGAGGAAAGAGGAAGACATTTTTTATCCACCTTCGGCCTACATAGACACAAACACATAGACACACAGGTAAGAATGCATTCTCTGAAGCAAACACACACACACACACACACAAAATACTATGTATTTCAAATCACTGAGGCATGACCACAGTATACTTCTCTATTCAGATCTTTTTCTCAGTGATGTTTGTAGTTTTCTACATAGAGTTCTGAGGATCTTTTATTGGATTTATTATTGGACACTAGAGTGCTTTCTGATTTACTCTTAATTTTAAAACTAGAGATGTGCTGATTAAATGGACATAAAAATTGGTTTTGTAAATTGAACCAACTATCTTTTTTTTTCTTTTTTCTTTTTGGATATTTACTTTATTTACATTTTAAATGTTTTCCCCTTTGGAAACCCCCATCCTATGCCCCTCCCCCTCCTCTATGAGGATGCTCCCCCACCCACCCACACACCACTCCCCTCTTCCCTCCCTAGCATTCCCCTACACTGGAGCATCAAACACCCTCAGGTCCAAGAGCCTCTCCTCCCACTGATGGCCAACAAGGCCCTCCTCTGCCACATATGCAGCCAGCACCATGGGTCCTTCCATGTGTATTCTTTGGTTGGTGGTCCAGTCTCCAGGAGCTCCAGGAGATCTGGCTAGTTAATACTGTTGCTCCCTCCATGGGGCTGCAAACTCCCTCAGCTCCTTCAATCCCTTCTCCAACTCCTCCGTCTGGAACCCCACACTCAGTTCCAATGGTTGGCTATGAGCATCCACTTCTGTGTTTCTCAGGCTCTGGCAAAGCCTCTCAGGAGACAGCTTATCATGCTTTCATCAGCAAGCACTTCCCAGCATCCACAAGAATGTCCAGATTTAGTGTCTGTATATGGGATGTATCCCCTGGTGGGGCAGTCTCTGGATGGCCTTTTCTTCAGTCTCTGCTCCACATTTTGTCTCAATATTTCCTCCTGTGAGTATTTTCTGAACCAACTATCTTACTTAACTCCCTTCAATACTAATAATTTAAATTTTCTAACAAAATAATTTAGAATATTATGAAGTTTCTACTTCCTTTGCAAAATAGTTCTATATTTTTCAGTTACAGCTAGACTCTATTAACTTACTAGATTATTATTTATCAATTATTAATTACATGTATTAATTATTAATTAGAGAGAGCATGTATTCTTTTCTCATTTTATATAGACTTTTTCTCCTTTAATTTCTTTCTATTTTTGCTCTTTCATTTTGAGGAAATGCTACTGAGTGCATCCAAATTTTAAATGTTTATATTTTCCTAGAGTACTGAATCTTTTTCTCATAAAATGCTTATTTCTAAGATAGGAAAAGTTGGTTTTTTGTTTTTTGTTTTTTGGTTTTTTTTGCCTAGTATTAATATAGCTACATCTATCTCTATGGTTAATGTTAGCTTGGTGAGTTAGCCAGTGAAATGTTTCCTGTCTGGAGTTTAGGTAACATAAAAGCAGATTGTTCCTTGGATTCAAGATTAGAGGAATTATTAACATCATAGACAAACAGACAGTAGCACAGCTGGACACTGAGGACAGATGCAGCTTTGTAAAGGAGTAAGTCCTTGTACAATTTTGAGAAAGAGTTAGGGATAGATTGAAGTATTAATCTTTTTAACCCAAGGTTGGCTTTGGTGGGGATCAAGAGAGTCCCACATAATTGATAAACATATTTCCTGGTTGGCCAATACTTGGGGCCAATGGGACAGGAAGAAAAGAACCTAGAGAAACACATTCAATGCATTCAAGAAACCAGTTGACTATCGTTATTGCAACTGACACAGTTCAACCAAAAGACAAGATGGCATGGTTCTGGCCAGCAGTCAGTTTTCTCACTGTTGCAGCTAAACACCTAAGAGGCAACATAATGGTGGAAATATAGGTTTGTGCTGATGAGTTAAGCGGTTTCACTCCCTGGGTGCCTAGCACAAATGCCTGTCACTAGATCACAGCTGTTGGGGTAGATGGCATATCTTGAGACTCACTTCTGGATAGACGATAAGTAGAAATACAGAGAAGGACCTAGATAAGACGACAGCCCCCATAACCACACCCCATTGACATGTTTACTCGGCCCACCTTTTAAAGTTTCAGGAACTTCCCCAAATAGATCCAGTAACTAAGGACCAAGTGCTTAACACTTGAGCCTGTGTGGGAACCTTCCCACTCAAACCTGCAGGATATTTGTTTCCTTTTAAAGTATGTTTCCTTTAAATGTTACACATTTTCAACATAGACTGACCACTGTTGCCTCTTAACTAAACCACTTAGTCAGTTTACATTTTAAGTAATTACCTAAACACCTACTTCACATCCCATCTTGTTGTTTCTCATGCTTCTTGTATCCTGATCTCTTCCCTCCTTCTTGCCTTCTTTGTATTGATTGTACATTCTTTGTTTCTCTTTGGTCTAATATAGAAGCTGTCAAATCATTTTACCGTTCTTCTAGACCTTAGATTTCAGCACCAATCCATGGCTTATCTTCCCAGACAATGCAAGGACCTTGGAAATTTTTCTCTAAGTGAAGGAAGTACTAGAGAATGAGCTATTCATCTAGCCCAATAGATTATCAAATTCCATTCCCTGTCCTCTGACTTCTATATCATCATTTGTATTTATTTATTTATTTATTTATAATTAAAATATCAATATGGTGTTGTGTTGTGCTAGCAAGTTTTGAACACACAAACTCTAATCACCCTCTTGCATCAGCATCATAGCGATCTAGAACTAGAGTCACAAGCTCCAAATCCAGACTATCATTTATTTTAAATTATTTCCCATTATTCTGTATACATTGCAAACTACTTAGACACTATTGCTACTATTTTATATGGTCAATATTCACTTAAATTCATCACAAATGTACATTCTTGTTCTTTAATTTCTTCTTTCCAATTCCGACATTTCTGTACATAAAGATTTCTCAGAATGGTTTAAAGGCAAAGTCTACATAAATCAATGCTCTTAGTTCATATCTGAATGTGTCTTGAAGGATATTTTTTTCCCAAATATGAACTAAGCTGAAGTTGGTAGGGGTTGGAGTTTGCATTTCCCAGCAAACTGGAAGAGCTGTCTGTGGCCTGGCTCCACAGCTGCTTGGCTGTGTGTTGTTAGTGTGGCTGCCCTGTCTGATCCCTTTTATTTGGTTGTTTTTATGAACTTTGTCTTAAGACTTCTCCAGTTTTTCTAGGATATGCTTTATTTTGTTTTCTTTCTGGGCCAGAGTTGTTTTGTTTCGTCTGCTAGGGTTTAGTGTATACACTGATGCCTTTCATCTAGTTTGACATAAGCATTTTGAATGTTAGCTTTTTTTCTTTTTGGTATATGTATGGGGCTATATGAATGTGTTGGTGAGGGTGGATGTGGATGTGTCTACACACATGTGCATATGTACATGTGAGTGTGCATGCACACGCGTGCACATGCACTGGCAGCCACAGCTCATCGCACTCCACCATATGCTTTGAATACTGTCTCTTACTGCGTTGGCTTGGACCTTAGTGATTGGCAGGGCTAGCTGGCCAATTCTCTCCAAGGATCCACTTATCTCTGTCCTCTCTCAATCCAGTGCTGAAGTTACAACTTCACCCTTCCTCACAGGAATTGTATATGTGTACTGGTGATCCAAACACAGGTCTTCATATTTGCAGGGAAGGCAGTTCAATGACTCAGCCATCTCCCTAGCCAAGTATTTGCCTTTTATATATTATTTTGCTCTGTATTCCCTCCCTGTCTCCTATGCATTGCCAACCTCTTTTTGGGAGGAGGGTGTAGACCTTGTAGTCCTGTAACAGACTCTGTAGAGCAGGCTGGTCTCAACCTTGGAGATCTGCCTGCCTTTGCCTCCTGACTGCTGGGATTAACCCTGGCTGGCTTCATCCTAACTCTTTTGAGTTGTTTATCATTCCTTCTACATTTTCTATACTTAGTTTTGATTTTGGAGTTTATTGACTATATTTGATTTTCTAGGAGAAACTAAAATCAGCTAATTACTTAATCATTTTAATGGATTGCTTCATCAGACTTTAAAATATACAAATTCTTTCTCTTATTATCTAAGTTTTTCTACGGAAATAATTTATTATATGTTTAATCTCTGCGGTTTCTTGTCCTTTTTCATCCAGACATGAAGTGTGGTTTGTAAGTTTGCAATTGCCTGCTAAAGTATCTGACCTTGGATTTCATCAATGTTATGTTCACAGACCGTTGTTCTCTGGTTTGTATGGTCGGCAGCAACATTCAGAGTCTTCCACTGTTGTCATTCTGTTTTGTGCTGCTTTGTGTCTCTGTTGCCATGGCTTCCCATCCAAACAATTATCTTCGATTATACTTTGATGTTATACTTGAAAAGCAGATTGTAATAATGATTTGAAGCTTAAGGTTACCTTCTGTACCCCAGTTAGACATGACTTTAGTTTGCATCTGCAGGTACCCACCTACAGCTCAGACAGATTGAGGATGAGAAAGCGGAGTTCTCCAGAAGTTTCATCCTAGCTGTGAACTTTTGATGCACTCTGGAGGTCATGCATAAGCAGAGGAAGAAAACAGGAGTCCTACTCTTGGAAGGACAAACTGTTTGCCTTAACAGTGACATAATCTGCCATTCAGTTCTTATTACCTCCTCTGGACTGGCAAGTGCTACTGAGGCACAGTGGCCGAATTCGCCCCTGAGTTTGCAGTTTCTCTTGATTAACCTCCCATCCTGTAGCATCCCATTACTGACTGTGCTTACTTTCTTGATGTTCTAGTTGTCTTAGGGATTGTATTTATATATATATACACATATATATGTGTGTATGTACATATATATATGCATATACACAATATATACATATATACTTATGTGCATATACAGAATATATACGTGTATTTACAAAATATCTGAATTAAAATATAGTCTGCGATTTGTGACTTAAAAATATGTTTGACATTTAACCACTCACTTCTAGTTTCCTCACAGATAAAAAGGATTTGTGCACAGTTGCTTAGACACTTGGAATTTAGTTTCTGGATGATGAACACGAAAATGAAAACAGGTTTTGCTGGAGGAATGTTAGTCACCTTCCCATTACCATGACAAGCACCTTAGATAATAAAGAGCAAAGGAGGATTTGGTCTCAGTCTCAGACTCCTGTCCATGATCACATGGTCTGGGTGGGAAAGCCAGATGGCAATGGCATGGAGCAGGAAGTAAACCCAAACAGCACACATGGAGACAGAAGAGAAGGAACAAGAGACTGGGCCATACATCCTCTTCTAGAACATACCTCACGATTGGCTTTTTTGAGCTCCTCCCTACCTCCACACCTCTCAAAAGATTCACCATCTCCCAGGAACACTGTATTGGGGTAAAACTATTAAGACATGGAACTTTGGGGGACATTCCAGATCCAAACTAAAGGAAGCAACTGAGAAGAACTGCTATGGAGGCCTTGCCTGCTACTTCTGCCTTTTCTACCACAGAGAGGAGAACCTGGAGTACAGCAGGCTCTGGTATGCTGTTGGGGGAAAGGGAGAAAAGGGAGAAAAGGGAGAAAAGGGAGAAAAGCCTCCTGGTAATCTGCTAAAGGTGTTTCTGTTTTGTTTTGTTTTGTTTTTGTTTTATTTTCAACCAGTTGAATCCTCAGCACATCTTTATTGTCAGGCCAATTATCTTAATGGGTGTAGCCTTGGCTTGCCTGAGACCAGGGAGAAAGAGAGTGGGCATCATCTGCCTTATAGATTCTAACACCTCTTGGGTTTGTTAAAATCCACCAATCTTGCAGAAGTTTGAAGTGTAGAATCTCAAGCCCCATCCGAAGGAGTGCATCTGACGAAGGGTCACACCAACCCAAGAATCCCCAACCCAACTTCCTTCACATTACACAAAGCCATCCTATCACCATAGCTACCTGAGTAATGGGAGTCAAGAGGCTTTATAAAAAAATACCCGGAGAAGCTAATTAATGAGGCCACTAACCCTACAGGGCAGAATCATGGAGAAGGTATGTCTTCTCCAGAAGGGGGCTTTCAGTTGTATTTGTTCCCATAGCATATCCGCTTTAAATCGTCCCTTCAACATCCTGGGATGCCTTCCTTCTGATGTGGCTTCCAATCTCTCTTCATTTAAAAAAAAAAGCATGGTTTCATGTCACAAAGCATGAACAAACTTAGGTAGCAATTGTTATTTTAGAGTCATTAATTTTATTAATGGTCTATTACTTGTTTTTGTCTCTTCATTTTTGCCTTACTCTAATATTAGACTAAGAAACAACTGACTTTTGCCTGTTTGGGAGTGTATCAATTCTATAGGTTATCTCGTGGTCAAGAATCTATACACCTATTTTATTCCTTTACTTTTAGACTTGTTGCTATCGACAGTGACAACTGGACTTTTTTTCATTGTATAATGAAAATAGACATACTCACTCCAAAAGACATGGCTATAAAAAGCCAACAGGGTTGAACATACAAAAGAAAGATGGGTTTCTGGTTAGAGGTTTTTATTGTCAAGTACAAATGAAAATAATCACTATTAAAATCTCAGGGAATGGAACTCTAAGCTCTGCCTTGTATCTCTAAAGTCTCCTTCTTCTATGGGGAACAAACCCTGCCAAGGAAGAGCACATTAGCTGTGGGGTTGTGCCGAATGAAGAAAAGGAATGGATGGTCCACTGTGAATTCTTCCTCAGGCAACAACATGCAGAATGTAGCAATGCCTGCCGTGGCAGCGGCTGCCTCTGTTCCCTCCTCATTCACTTCCACAAAGGACTTGTGGACAATTTTTGATATGAAAAGATCTCTGGATCCTGACATGCCAGACAGATCAGCCTTGCTGCTGCTAAAGAGATCCTGCACTCCCAGGCGGCCCAGGTTAGAGTTGAGGACGTAGCTTTCTTCTATCTTGAACCGGGGCAATTTGACATGGACATCAATGTTTTCCAAGTTCTCACGTTTGGTCCATTCACGCAGTTTTTCCAAAGTTATTTGCTCCTCAATCTGGAATTAGTGTAAAGCAGGTATTTGTTTACTTACTTGATATTTATATGGTACTTACTATGTGCCAAAACCTTTACATACTTCAATTTATTCAATGGCCACAGCAATGCTCCCCCATCACAACAGTTCACTGAAGACAGAATATATTCTGAATAGTTAAATTCTAGGCTTATGGGCTGGGAGTGTGGCTTAGTAAGAGAACACTTACCTAGCCCAAGGTACTTGGGCACTGTGAATAATAAAATAATAATAGCAATAGTAGTAATAAGTGTATAAACGTGAAGCCTCAGACTGGTAAGACCTGATGGACAATACTGACAAAAATGGGCTTGTGGTAGCAACAAATTTGGGTAAAGTCTGTGGATGAACAAGTGCTTGTGGTGCAGCCAACACATGGGAAGTATAAGAACAGTGCAGTGTAAGGAAACATGAACCACGGTATTGAGAGCCAGTTACCTTCTTAAGACCCGTGGACTCGTCCTCAATGTCTTCTGGCAGCAGGATGACCATGCTAAGTTCACCACCCTGGTAAGGCATCTCCAGCACCTTGCACTTCAGGTCCGAAATGTAACCAAATGGAAATTTTTTCTTTTGATACATCATCTTCACTGTCTTTGTGTCTTTCTGAATGGTTACAAAATTAAAAATACTCAAGTTATTCCCTCTTGTCTTTTAGAGCAGAGAGGAATTTGGGGTCTTGGGGTAGAGTGCTCAGTAGTAAAGCTCTGGCTGACCATGGGGGAGGCCCTGTGCTACAGCCCCAGCACTCCCATACATACAACCAAGAGCATCCCAGGATGATGGTGTCACCTGACCTTATTCAGTCTGAATGGAGCATCCCTTGTGTCCCGTGTCATGAATTTCTCCTCCCACATTCCCTTGAAGTAGATGGCGTTCACTAGCACAAGTTTGGTCATGTTGTCCACCACACCCACAGCTAACAGTTCTGGGATTTTCCCTGAAAAGATAAGATAAACTTTTTAAAAGGTTCATATTGAAATTCTAAATTTAATCGAATAACTTCTTAGCTCTAACATAGACGGCACACTTCATTTTGTGTTAATTTAGTGTTACGTTAGGACCCCCTTGTCTCATTTTTATTTTAAACAAACCAATTTGTAAGGCCCAGCTGGCTTGTGCCTAGAGCTCCTTGAGACCCTAAGTTTCAGTCCTTGAACCAGAAAAAAAAATTATCATTAGCGTCAGTCAATGTCTTCAAAGGTTTAAAACAGGAAAGTTCTCCTTTCTGGAATGCAAACAATAGCCATTATTTTATGAATGGCTGTTCTTTACAGAAAACAAACAATATTCCTCAGTGGGAATGTTTTGGTCACTGGTAAATAATGTCTTCAAATCTGCTAAGTGGGAGCCTGTTCTTTTGAAAAGGGCATTGAACAAATGTCCAAGGGATAAGGTTTAACCGAAGGTAAGTCTATTGAAATGGAAGCTACTCTCTCCACAGCCTAACACGCTGCTGGAACTGACGGGATTCCAGATGGGATCCCTGGGTGCTGACTCACACAGAAACAAGACAGAGGACAGATCCATTACAGAGCTGAGCTGAGCCCAGAGGGTAAGTCACTCCCTACCCACTACTTCTGAGTAGCTGGATAAGATGGTGGCCAAAAATATCATGACTGCAACAGTTTCTAATGCTGACTTCATGGTTCCATAAGGTTTCAAGTCTCATTTCTTCCCATATGAGCACTAAACACGTCTGGACAGGCATTTTTATTAACTTTATTCTGCATTTTAATGTAGGTTTTCACTTTCAGTTGTACTTCAGGGGAACCCATAGGTACTCAGCTGGTTGCATTCAATCATGTCTGTACTTCTCCACTAATAAATTGCTGACATCTGAAGTTGTCCCTTATTCTGGGGACTAGCATCTGAGTGTCAGTGCACATAAGCCAGGATGTGGGAAGTTGTGGAAGGAAGAAAGGAGATGCAAGTGAGGAGTGCAGGGGAGTGAGAACCTGTGCACAATGGCTCTGCTGTGATTCAGAGGGGTCCCCCAACGGCCCCTCTTAAAGGGTTGGTCGCTGGTCCCTCCTGCATTGGAAGGCAGAGGTACCTTTAAGATGTAGGATCTAGATGGGGGTCTACTTACCTATAGATCATTGGGAAATATGTTTTTATTTATTTATTTTTATTTTGAGACAGGGTCTTGCCATGTGTGCTCAAGGCAATCCTCCTGCCTCAGACTCCCAAGTACTAGGATTGGAGGTCTTTATCATCAATCTTACCTTGGAGAAGGCTTGCTGGTATTGAGAATGGTCTCCCCCTCTCTCTCTTTATTCACTAGTGAGGTGAACAGGCCTCCTCTGCCACACTCTTTTAACATGAGGCGCAGTGTTGCATTGCCATAGGACCAAAGCAACAAGTCCAGTCATTTATAAACTGAAACCTGCAGCACTGTGAGTCAACATCAGCCTTTAATCCACAAGCTGATTGTGTCAGGTGTGAGCTACAGAAGGGAAACTGACTAACAGAGCCAGCACTGCTCAGCCTCTTACCTTCTGTTTGACCTTTGACCCATTGGTTTATCTCCTTCCTTGCATCCTCAGAGGCATGCTGAAAATCCACAGGGGCCAAGTCAGCACCGTACATCTTCTGTGTTGAAGCCAAGAAGTCCTGTTTTTGAAAAAGGAAGTGTCATGAATAATGTATATTCTCTACAGAAGTTTTCAAAAATCCCAAAAAAGAAAATAACACAGTCCTAAAATTTGAAAATGTTTTATTAATATTGAAGCTTTGGACTTTTCTATTGTGTTGAAAACCACACAACAGCAAATTTACTGTCTTAACCATTTCCATTTTTCCTCCTCCCTTCCTTCCTTTCCTTCCTTCCTTCATTTCTTCCCTCCCATCCTTCCTCTCTCCCTCCCCTCCCCCCACGTCTCTTGAGACAGGGTGTCTCTGTGTACCAGCCCTGGCTGTCCTGGAAATCACTTTGTAGACAAAGCTGGCCTCAAACTCATGGAGATCTTCCTGCCTCTGCCTTCTAGGTGTTGTGTTCTAATCACTTTTTTAAGCTTACAGTGCAGTAGTGGCAACTTTATCCTTTTATATAACATTTTGGTTGTTAATACAAAGGCTACTAATTCTTTTTGAATTTTACATTAACATTTTCATAATTGAGTAAATATTGATTATACTCCAAATGGCTTTTAAGACTCACTTTTGCTTTGTGTGTGTGTGTGTGTATGGGTGTGCATACCTGTGCAATCATGGAGGCCAGAGAAGATGTCAAGTGTCTTACTCTCACTCTCTGCCTTATTCCCTTAAAACAAGGTCTCCCACTGAACCTGCCTAGGCTGGTGGTCCACAAACCCAAGGGGTTCTCATAGCTCTATTCCACACAGGGCTGGGGTTGCAGGAGAGTATAGAGCCATGCCTGGCATTTTTCATGGGTTCTGGGATCCAAACTCAGCTTCTCACGCTTGCACAGGAAGCTCTCTTCCACACAGAGCCATCTCTTCAGTCCTAGCTTTTGTTTTCACAAGACATCAGGAAAAATCCTTTCATTAGAAAGACTATGAGATGAAAGTCCCACACACATTCTTTGCCGTTTTTACGAGTGACGTACAACATGGCTGTGCCAGGAAAAGTCTGTGTCACTTCAGGAAGTTTGAGAATGTGAAGAGCTAGGTACTTACAGGAAGGAAGTTGTAGGTTCTCTCTCCATATAGTCTGTTAGCAAGTTTCAGAGTGTGAGACGCTCCACGCTTGTTCACTTCAGTGCTGAGGCTTTGGAAGCGTGAATGGACGTCCTCAACAGAGTCGAAATGAAGAGTCTAAAGGAAAGACATCATTCTTTATACAATTGTCTGTTTCAAAGTTCTGAAGTGATTCCTCGGTGTCTACTTCCACCAAATTACTTTCTGTTGGATACCAGGTATCTGCAGCCTAATACTTTATTGACATATCATTAGCAAAGGAACCAAAATGAAACCAAAAATGTATGGCTCAGTGAGACATAATTAAACATGGCTTCTAAATAATTTTTAATAGTTCCACAAATGTGAATGGTTAACACGCTAAATATTTATGTCTGATATTTTCCCATAAATATTTAAATAGTATGTTCATGTTTACATTCTGTGCCATATACAAGTTTGCTAAAAAATAAAAATTTTAAAAAATCTCAGAAATAAATAAACAGTGTCAATAAGACTCATTCCTGCTCTGAAACCCAAAAGGTGGAACTGACTGAGACCTTTCTCTTTGCTTATCTTACTAAGGTCCACAACTGATTCCCTAGAAAAATAACTTCCTTCAGTTTATTCTGGTGAGAGTTTACTTCCTCTTCTGTTAGTTGTAAATCGACAGACCTCTTATGGTTGTGTGAGGTCTGGGCTGGTTACTAACTTCTAGGACACAAAGGACAAGAAGCACACAGGGTCCACAGTCCACGCTACTCTCTGAGCTATGCTTGTTACATTGCTACATGGACTGAAAGGGGAGGGAAAGGCCTTGAGACTATTATTTCCTGAAGCTGTCAGCTGGAAAAGCCTTAACACGGAAGCAGATATAACCTGTGAAAAGCACCAAGCAGTAGGTGCAGAGTAGCCAGGTAGGTCAGTTAGGAAACACTTTGCCTACTTCTATCTAGACTTCCAAAGGTGGTAGTATTTCCTTCTCAGAATTAAGGAACACCAAAAGCAGAAGTCTCCTTCCTCCACACCCATTAAGGAAGATTAGGCATCAGTGGGGCGGGAGAAAAAGTGACCTGCTATCTCCCAGGGTTGGGCTGAGAGGATATTGGTCTTGTCCACCTGGCCACAGGGACTTTCCAATCCCTCCTCCTGCAGAGCCACAGCCAGTGAAATCAGGCTAAGAGAGGCACAGGGCTAACCCTGGGAACACAGACAGATGGCTGTCTTTACCTTGTCCCCACAAAATGGCACCACCACCAAGCTCTCCTGTAGCATATTCCTGTATCTGTCATGCCTGAAGGTAATATTGTATTATAGGCATGATTTAGCAATGCAAAAGGAAAACAAGAAACAACTAGCTCTGGGGAGGTGCAGGGCTTACTGGAAAGCCTGTGATTCACTCCTATGAATGGGAAAACAAAACCCATCAGTGGTGTCATTGTCTTTCTTCACTTGGTGTCCCCAACTGAACAGAGACACTGCCCTGTGCTCATATGAAGCTGCTGGAGAAGGAAGAACTAACAGTTCTTGGGGTGTTGGGGGTGGTGTGGGCAGTGGTGGGAGGGGGAGAGGGAGGAAGAGTAGGAGGGGGAGGGGAGGCTTTTCCAGAAGTCTGACTGCACCTTGTTAGCAGGGCTACCACAGGGAGAGCTACACCACTTTGGCTTCTGCTAACCTTAGAGAGCTGGGCTGCAGTGCTGCCTTTGGCCCCCAGAAAGACCATGGCCAAGGCAGAAGAAATGCTGAAGGGAGAGAAGAAGATGTTTCCTGTGGGGCTGCTTTCATTCAGGGCCTGGAACAGCTCCAAGGCAAAGAGGGTGTTGGCTGAGCTCAGCTGCTCCATGGTGAAGGCTGCAACAGAGGAGAGATCAGCAGTGCCAGCTACAACACCAGCAACACCTACCTCACCTTTGCCACCCACCCCTAGGACCTGCAGTTGGTTAATCCTGCTTCCTCCCATTTTCCCCAAGAGGCAAGAATATTCCCCAAGCACAAGAGCAGGGGCCAGACTTCAGCAGTGACACAGGACCAGGGCTTAGGGTGTCTGATGGCTCTAACCTTCCAGACAGGTGTGTCTGAAGAGGGACCATGCCGGTGGCCTTGGCACAGTGCCCACACTACACAGCCTTCTGTCTGGAGCTCACACATCTCTCTCCCTGTGGGTGTCAGGTTCTAGTTCATCTGGGCAAGGAATCCAGAAAACCACATGGACCTGCTCTGCATCCAAGTGGATTCTGGTAAAGATAGCAACATTATCATTTGAGTTCTCCATGGATTCAGTTCTCCATGCCTGAGGTCAAGGCTGCAGTCTCAGCTGGAGTGAAATATACACGTTTGTGATTGCCACTCTTTCCCTAGCCAGGCTGTGGGTGACACGGAAGAGGAAGACTCTCCTGTGTTCCTTTGCAAATAAGCTGTCCCCTGCAGTGGATAAGCATGCCCTGCTGGTGGGCCATCTGCCAATCCTCCTGGGTCCCAAACTCAAAGCTCCAGTTTGTTCAAGTACAGGCCAATCACAGCTGCTTGCCTGTGGCTGTTTACTACCAGGGCCCTATCCAGTTCTCATTGTTGAGGATGTGGGATCATCACCAGCTTCCCTCCCAGCCTCCCTGCTGCTAGGATTGACCCTATGGAGCTGCAGGGCACAGTCTTCCAGATCAAGGTTCAAAAAGAAAGCTGAGGTAAAGAAAAACTGGCTAGGATCACCTTCTTCCCTCTGGAGTGAGGCCTGGAGTGGGGGTATATTTGGAGATCCACAGAGCATTTCTAGGTCACCTCTTGGGTGAGGGTGACATGCACATGCAGGTTCCTGGAAGAGGTGCCAGGCACCTCCCTCCCTGCTATGCCCCCTGAGAATCTTACCTCTGGCTTAGCAGATCTGGTTCCACTTGCTGGCTGACCTAGGAAGAAGTGCTTAGAGCCAGCTGTTCCCTTTATAGTATGCAGAAGGGGAGTGTCTTACTGGCAAGCCCAAGCTGGGTGGAGAGGCTTTTTCCTTGGTGAGTGCTTAAATACCAAGCTCAGAGGGCTGTCAAAATAAAAGTAGAAGATTGCAGGCACTCCCAAGGGGCCCTTACTTCCCTCATCCTGGACATTCTTTACTTCTCTAAGCAGAGATCCAGTAACTTATTTCTTCCTCAGCTGCAAATGGCCAAGAGGATAAATGTCTTCTCTTCCACTGAAACACTGCAAAGCTAAAAGAGCTTATTTTTGTGAGGTGTGTGGGTGGGGATGGAGAAATATCTTTGTGGCCCCTTGCATAAGGTCCTAGAGCAGCCGTTTCAAGCAATGCAGTTGACTGCTCTGTCTTTCAGGTGCCAAGGCTACCTCAGGGACCACACCAGGCTGGAGAGGCACTCAAACCACCATTCTCCACTATTAGACTAAAAGTTTGGACACTCCCCTCACCATGCAACTTAAATTAGAATTGACTAGCCCAGGCCATCATTAGCTGGATGGGCTCAGCTTTATTCTCCCTTGAAGTGTCTCAATCTGTAAATTCACAGAACTTTCCAGTGTGTCTTATCTTTCTTGTGAAGGACAAAGTAAAAATCTTACTGTTGAGAGGCAGGGACTGAGGAAAAGCCTGGAGGTAAGAGCCTGCCTGCTTCCACCTGTGGCCAGAAACCCCGCCTGGGCCAACAAGCCTCTCCATATACAAGTAGCTCAGGGAGAAAGCTACCTGCCCACTTGTGCTGAGGAGCCAGCAACAGGAGGACTCCAGACACAGGGTCTGAAGAACAGCTGGAAGAGAGAACTGGTCTTCCAGGAATATTGACATCTGAGCTTGAAGGAAAGACAAGCCACAGTCAGAAAGAGAAAGACCAGCTAACTCCAGAGATAACCAGATGGTGAAAGGCAAGGGCAAGAACACAAGGAACAGAAACCAAGACTACTTGGCTTCAGCTGAACCCAGCTCTCCCACCACAGCCAGCCCTGGATACCCCAACACACCAGAAAAGGAAGACTCAGACTTAAAATCACTTATCAAGAGGATGATAGAAGATTTTAAGAAGGAAATAAATAACTCCCTTAAAGAAATACAAGAGGACACAGGTAAACAACTGGAAGCCCTTAAAGAGGACACACAAAAATCCCTTGAAGAATTACAGGAAAACACAATCAAACGGGCAGAAATACAGGAAAACACAATCAATCAAATGAACAAAACCATTCAGGAATTAAAAACAGAAATAGAAACAATAAAGAAATCACAAAAGGAGACAACCCTGGAATTAGAGATCATAGGAAAGAAATCAGGAGTCATAGATGCAAGCATCACCAACAGAATACAAGAGATGGAAGAGAGAATCTCAGGTGCGGAAGATACCATAGAAAACATGGACACAACAGTCAAATGAAAACACAAAATGCAAAAAGCTCCTAAACCAAAACATCCAAGATATCCGGGATGCAATGAGAAGACAGAACCTGAGGATAATAGGAATAGAAAAGAGTGAAGACTCCCAACTTAAAGGACCAGTAAATATCTTCAACAAAATTATAGAAGAAAACTTCCCTAACCTAAAGAAAGAGATGAACATAAATATACAAGAAGCCTACAGAACTCCAAATAGACTGGACCAGAAAAGAAATTCCTCCCGTCACATTATAGTCAAAACACCAAATACACAAAACAAGGAAAGAATATTAAAAGCAGTAAGGGAAAAGGGGCAAGTAACATATAAAGGCAGACCTATCAGAATTACACCAGACTTGTCACCAGAGACTATGAAAGCTAGAAGATCCTGGGCAGAGCTCATACAGACTCTAAAAGAACACAAATGCCAGCCCAGGCTGCTATACCCAGCAAAACTCTCAATAATCATAGAGGGTGAAACCAAAATATTCTATGACAAATCCAAATTTGCACAGTATGTTTCCACAAACCCAGCCCTACAAAGAATAATACGTGGGAAATGCCAACGCAAAGAGGGAAACTACACTCAAGAAAAAGAAAGAAAGTAATCTTTCAACAAACTCAAAAGAAGATAGCCACACAAACAATATAAACAACATCAAAAATAACAGGAAATAACAATCACTATTCTTTAATATCTCTTAACATCAATGGTCTCAACTCCCCAATAAAAAGACATAGACTGACAGACTGGATCCATAAACAGGACCCAGCATTTTGTTGCATCCAGGAAACGCACCTCCGTATTAAAGACAAACACTACCTCAGAGTAAAGGGCTGGAAAACAATTTTCCAAGCAAATGGCCCCAAGAAACAGGCTGGAGTAGCCATTCTAATATTGGATAAAATTGACTTTCAACCAAAATTCATCAAAAAGGATGAGGAAAGACACTTCTTACTCATCAAAGGAAAAATCTACGAAGAAGAACTCTCAATTCTGAACATCTATGCCCTGAATGAAAGAGCTCCCACTTTCATAAAAAAAAACTCTACTAAAGCTCAAAGCACACATTGCACCTCACACAATAATAGTGGGAGACTTCAACATCCCACTATCATCAATGGACAGATCTTGGAAACATAAACTAAACAGAGACACAGTGAAACTAATACATGCTATGAACCAAATGGGTTTAACAGATATCTATAGAACATTTCATCCTGCATCAAAAGAATATACCTTCTTCTCAGCACCTCATGATACCTTCTCCAAAATTGATCATATAATTGGTCACAAAACAAATCTCAACAGATATAAGAAGATTGAAATAATCCCATGCCTCCTATCAGATCACCACGGATTAAGGTTGGTCTTCAATGACAACAACAACAACAGAAAGCCCACATACACATGGAAGCTGAACAATGCACTGCTTAATGATAAGTTGGTCAAGGGGGCAATAAAGAAGAAAATTAAAGACTTCCTAGAATTCAATGAAAATGAAAGTACAACTTACCCAAACCTATGGGACACAATGAAAGCAGTGTTAAGAGGAAAACTCATAGCTCTGAATGCCTCCAAAAAGTAACTGGAGAGAGCATACACTAACAGCTTAACAGCACATCTGAAAGTTCTAGAACAAAAAGAAGCTAATACACCCAAGAGGAGTAGAAGGCAAGAAATAATCAAATTAAAGGCTGAAATCAACCAAGTGGAAACTAAAAGAACTATACAAAGAATCAACAAAACCAAGAGCTGGTTCTTTGAGAAAATCAACAAGATAGATAAACCCTTAGCCAGACTAACCAGAGGGCACAGAGACAGTATCCAAATTAACAAAATTAGAAATGAAAATGGAGATACAACAACAGACTCTGAGGAAATTAAAAAAATCATCAGATCCTACTACAAAAGCCTATATGCAACAAAATTGGAAAATCTGGAGGAAATGGACAAGTTTCTAGACAGATACCAATTACCAAAGTTAAATCAGGATCAGATAAACCATCTAAACAGTCCCATAACTCCTAAAGAAATAGAAGCAGTCATTAAAAGTCTCCCAACCAAAAAAAGCCCAGGACCAGATGGGTTCAGTGCAGAATTCTATCAGACCTTCAAAGAAGACCTAATACCAATACTCTTCAAGCTATTCCATAAAATAGAAACAGAAGGAACACTACCCAATTCATTCTATGAGGCCACAGTTACACTGATACCAAAGCCCCACAAAGACCCAACAATAAAAGAAAACTTCAGACCAATTACCCTTAGGAATATCGATGCAAAAATACTCAATAAAATTCTTGCAAACCGAATCCAAGAACACATCAAGACAATCATTCACCATGATCAAGTAGGCTTCATCTCAGGGATGCAGGGATGGTTCAATATCCGGAAATTCATTAATGTAATCCACTACATAAACAAACTCAAAGAAAAAAAAACACATGGTCATCTCGTTAGATGCTGAAAAGGCATTTGACAAAATTCAACATCCCTTCATGATAAAAGTCTTGGAAAGATCAGGAATTCAAGGAGCATACCTAAACTTAGTAAAAGCAATATACAGCAAACCAGTGGCCAACATCAAACTAAATGGAGAGAAACTTGAAGCAATCCCACTAAAATCAGGGGCTAGACAAGGCTGCCCTCTCTCTCCCTATCTATTCAACATAGTACTTGAAGTTCTAGCTAGAGCAATCAGGCAACAAAAGGAAATCAAAGGGATACAAATTGGAAAGGAAGAAATCAAAATATCACTATTTGCAGATGATATGATGGTATACTTAAGTAACCTGAAAAACTCCACCAGAGATCTGCTACAGCTGATAAACAACTTCAGCAAAGTGGCTGGATACAAAATTAACTCAGGCAAATCAGTGGCCTTCCTATACTCAAAGGATAAACAGGCAGAGAAAGAAATTAGGGAAATGACACCCTTCACAATTGTCACAAACAGTATAAAATATCTTGGTGTGACTCTAACCAAACAAGTGAAAGACCTGTATGACAAGAACTTCAAGTCTCTGAAAAGAGAAATTGAAGAAGACCTCAGAAGATGGAAAGATCTCCCATGCTCATGGATCGGCAGGATTAACATAGTTAAAATGGCCATCCTGCTGAAAGCAATATACAGATTCAATGCTATCCGCATCAAAATCCCAACACAATTCTTTGTAGACCTAGAAAGAGCAATTCTCAAATTCATATGGAGTAACAAAAGACCCAGGATAGCAAAAACTATCCTCAACAACAAAAGGTCTTCTGGGGGAATCAGCCTCCCTGACCTCAAGCTGTACTACAGAGCAGTAGTGATAAAAAACTGCATGGCATTGGTACAGTGACAGGCAGGTTGATCAATGGAATAGAATGGAAGACCCAGAAATGAATCCACACACATATGGTCACTTGATCTTTAACAAAGGAACTAAAACCATGCAGTGGAAAAAAGACAGCATCTTCAACAAACGGTGCTGGATCAACTGGCGGTCTACATGTAGAAGATTGCGAATTGATCCATTCCTATCTCCCTGCACAAAGCTCAAGTCCAAGTGGATCATGGACCTTCACATAAAACCAGATACACTGAAGCTAATAAAAGAGAAAGTAGGGAAGAGTCTCAAACACTTGGGCACAGGGGAAATGTTCTTGAACAGAACACCAACGGCTTGTGCTCTAAGGTCAAGAATTGACAGATGGGACCTCATAAAATTAGAAAGCTTCTGTAAGGCAAAGGACACAAAGGCAACCTACAGATTGGGAAAAGATCTTTAACAATTAGGGCAAAAGGGCAACCTACAGATTGGGAAAAGATCTTTACCAATCCTACATCTGATAGAGGGCTAATATCCAATATGTACAAAGAACTCAAGAAGCTAGACTCCAGAGATACAAATAACCCTATCAAAAAATGGAGACGTGAGCTAAACAGAGAATTCTCAACTGAGGAAACTCGAATGGCTGAGAAGCACCTAAAGAAATGTTCAACATCCTTAGTCATCAGGGAAATGCAAATCAAAACAACCCTGAGATTCCACCTCACACCAGTCAGAATGGCTAAGATCAAAAACTCAGGTGACAGCAGATGTTGGTGAGGATGTGGAGAAAGAGGAACACTCCTCCATTGCTGGTGGGAATGCAAGTTGATACAACCTCTCTGGAAATCAGTTTGGCGGACCCTCAGAAAATTGGACATAATACTACCTGAGGACCCAGCTATTCCACTCCTGGGCATATACCCAGAAGATGCTCCAACATGTAATAAAGACACATGCTCCACTATGTTCATAGCAGCCATATTTATAATAGCCAGAAGCTGGAAACAACCCAGATGTCCCTCCACAGAGGAATGGATACAGAAAATGTGGTACATTTACACAATGGAATACTACTCAGCTATTAAAAACAATGACTTCATGAAATTTGTAGACAAATGGATGGATCTTGAAAACATCATTCTGAGCCAGGTAACACAGTCACAAAAGAATGAACATGGTATGTACTCACTGTTACGTGGTTATTAGCTTAAAAGTTTGAAATACCCAAGAGTCACTTCGAAGGAACAGTAGTACTGAGTACGAGGTCCCAGATGGAGGGCTTGGAGAAAGGGCTGAAGGAGCTGAGGGAGTGTGCAGCCCCAGGGAGGTAGCAACAGTGGCAACTGGCCTGACCCCCTCATACTTCTGGAGACTGATCCACCAACTGAAAAATACACATGGAGGGACCCATGGTGCTGGCCACAAAGACTGCAGAGGAGGGTCTTGTTATCCTTCAGGGGGAGGAGAGGCCCTTGGGGCCTTGTTATCCATCAGGGGGAGGAGATTCTCCCCAGTATAGGAGAATGTCAAGGAGGGAAGAGGAGAGTGTGTGGGGGGTGGGGTGGGCAGGTGGATTGGAGAATATCCCCATAGAGGCAGGGGGAGGGCGAAGGGAATGGGGAGGTTCCAAAGGGGAGATCTGGAAAGAGGGAAACATTTGAAATGTAAATAAAATATGAAAAAAAAAAAAAAAAA
>JADRCH010000156.1:139446-232964 GCA_019843965.1 Rhynchomys soricoides | reverse complement strand
TAAAGGCTGAAATCAACCAAGTGGAAACTAAAAGAACTATACAAAGAATCAACAAAACCAAGAGCTGGTTCTTTGAGAAAATCAACAAGATAGATAAACCCTTAGCCAGACTAACCAGAGGGCACAGAGACAGTATCCAAATTAACAAAATTAGAAATGAAAATGGAGATACAACAACAGACTCTGAGGAAATTAAAAAAATCATCAGATCCTACTACAAAAGCCTATATGCAACAAAATTGGAAAATCTGGAGGAAATGGACAAGTTTCTAGACAGATACCAATTACCAAAGTTAAATCAGGATCAGATAAACCATCTAAACAGTCCCATAACTCCTAAAGAAATAGAAGCAGTCATTAAAAGTCTCCCAACCAAAAAAAGCCCAGGACCAGATGGGTTCAGTGCAGAATTCTATCAGACCTTCAAAGAAGACCTAATACCAATACTCTTCAAGCTATTCCATAAAATAGAAACAGAAGGAACACTACCCAATTCATTCTATGAGGCCACAGTTACACTGATACCAAAGCCCCACAAAGACCCAACAATAAAAGAAAACTTCAGACCAATTACCCTTAGGAATATCGATGCAAAAATACTCAATAAAATTCTTGCAAACCGAATCCAAGAACACATCAAGACAATCATTCACCATGATCAAGTAGGCTTCATCTCAGGGATGCAGGGATGGTTCAATATCCGGAAATTCATTAATGTAATCCACTACATAAACAAACTCAAAGAAAAAAAACACATGGTCATCTCGTTAGATGCTGAAAAGGCATTTGACAAAATTCAACATCCCTTCATGATAAAAGTCTTGGAAAGATCAGGAATTCAAGGAGCATACCTAAACTTAGTAAAAGCAATATACAGCAAACCAGTGGCCAACATCAAACTAAATGGAGAGAAACTTGAAGCAATCCCACTAAAATCAGGGGCTAGACAAGGCTGCCCTCTCTCTCCCTATCTATTCAACATAGTACTTGAAGTTCTAGCTAGAGCAATCAGGCAACAAAAGGAAATCAAAGGGATACAAATTGGAAAGGAAGAAATCAAAATATCACTATTTGCAGATGATATGATGGTATACTTAAGTAACCTGAAAAACTCCACCAGAGATCTGCTACAGCTGATAAACAACTTCAGCAAAGTGGCTGGATACAAAATTAACTCAGGCAAATCAGTGGCCTTCCTATACTCAAAGGATAAACAGGCAGAGAAAGAAATTAGGGAAATGACACCCTTCACAATTGTCACAAACAGTATAAAATATCTTGGTGTGACTCTAACCAAACAAGTGAAAGACCTGTATGACAAGAACTTCAAGTCTCTGAAAAGAGAAATTGAAGAAGACCTCAGAAGATGGAAAGATCTCCCATGCTCATGGATCGGCAGGATTAACATAGTTAAAATGGCCATCCTGCTGAAAGCAATATACAGATTCAATGCTATCCGCATCAAAATCCCAACACAATTCTTTGTAGACCTAGAAAGAGCAATTCTCAAATTCATATGGAGTAACAAAAGACCCAGGATAGCAAAAACTATCCTCAACAACAAAAGGTCTTCTGGGGGAATCAGCCTCCCTGACCTCAAGCTGTACTACAGAGCAGTAGTGATAAAAAACTGCATGGCATTGGTACAGTGACAGGCAGGTTGATCAATGGAATAGAATGGAAGACCCAGAAATGAATCCACACACATATGGTCACTTGATCTTTAACAAAGGAACTAAAACCATGCAGTGGAAAAAAGACAGCATCTTCAACAAACGGTGCTGGATCAACTGGCGGTCTACATGTAGAAGATTGCGAATTGATCCATTCCTATCTCCCTGCACAAAGCTCAAGTCCAAGTGGATCATGGACCTTCACATAAAACCAGATACACTGAAGCTAATAAAAGAGAAAGTAGGGAAGAGTCTCAAACACTTGGGCACAGGGGAAATGTTCTTGAACAGAACACCAACGGCTTGTGCTCTAAGGTCAAGAATTGACAGATGGGACCTCATAAAATTACAAAGCTTCTGTAAGGCAAAGGACACAAAGGCAACCTACAGATTGGGAAAAGATCTTTAACAATTAGGGCAAAAGGGCAACCTACAGATTGGGAAAAGATCTTTACCAATCCTACATCTGATAGAGGGCTAATATCCAATATGTACAAAGAACTCAAGAAGCTAGACTCCAGAGATACAAATAACCCTATCAAAAAATGGAGACGTGAGCTAAACAGAGAATTCTCAACTGAGGAAACTCGAATGGCTGAGAAGCACCTAAAGAAATGTTCAACATCCTTAGTCATCAGGGAAATGCAAATCAAAACAACCCTGAGATTCCACCTCACACCAGTCAGAATGGCTAAGATCAAAAACTCAGGTGACAGCAGATGTTGGTGAGGATGTGGAGAAAGAGGAACACTCCTCCATTGCTGGTGGGAATGCAAGTTGATACAACCTCTCTGGAAATCAGTTTGGCGGACCCTCAGAAAATTGGACATAATACTACCTGAGGACCCAGCTATTCCACTCCTGGGCATATACCCAGAAGATGCTCCAACATATAATAAAGACACATGTTCCACTATGTTCATAGCAGCCATATTTATAATAGCCAGAAGCTGGAAACAACCCAGATGTCCCTCCACAGAGGAATGGATACAGAAAATGTGGTACATTTACACAATGGAATACTACTCAGCTATTAAAAACAATGACTTCATGAAATTCGTAGACAAATGGATGGATCTTGAAAACATCATTCTGAGCCAGGTAACACAGTCACAAAAGAATGAACATGGTATGTACTCACTGTTAAGTGGTTATTAGCTTAAAAGTTTGAAATACCCAAGAGTCACTTCGAAGGAACAGTAGTACTGAGTGCGAGGTCCCAGATGGAGGGCTTGGAGAAAGGACTGAAGGAGCTGAGGGAGTGTGCAGCCCCAGGGAGGTAGCAACAGTGGCAACTGGCCTGACCCCCTCATACTTCTGGAGACTGATCCACCAACTGAAAAATACACATGGAGGGACCCATGGTGCTGGCCACAAAGACTGCAGAGGAGGGTCTTGTTATCCTTCAGGGGGAGGAGAGGCCCTTGGGGCCTTGTTATCCATCAGGGGGAGGAGATTCTCCCCAGTATAGGAGAATGTCAAGGAGGGAAGAGGAGAGTGTGTGGGGGGTGGGGTGGGGAGGTGGATTGGAGAATATCCCCATAGAGGCAGGGGGAGGGCGAAGGGAATGGGGAGGTTCCAAAGGGGAGATCTGGAAAGAGGGAAACATTTGAAATGTAAATAAAATATGAAAAAAAAAAAAAGAATCTTACTGTTAGTGATGGTCACAACACTTGGGTTCATGCTTGTTAGACTCCTGAGAACTCATATGTTCAATATAACGTCCACTGTGAGGTATCAGAAGATACAAACTTCCAGTGTGGTGTTTGGAAGGTGGGGGCCTTGAGAAGTGATTAAGATTATACAAGGTTCTCAGGGTGGGGACCCCTGACTGAATGCGAGAATATCATCTTCATGACCACTAGGTGGCGCGCACGTCCCAGCTCTTAAGAACTATGACTCCAGTGCTTGTGGCTTTTCCCGGTTGCTGCCGCTATACTTCATCTGTTAGCTCCGTAGCTCTGAAATCCGGGAGGAGGCCCTGCCTTCAGCTCTGTGAAACAGAGTCCTGGTGGGGACTCAGCTGCCGGCTTTTATAAGATAGGAAGAGATCAGAAAAGCCTCCTTTTTTCCTGTGATACCTTGATGCCTTCCACTTCCTGGGACCCTGTGCAGATGACGGCTATCTCAGATGCCGAGTCTTGAACCTGGAGAATTCATGTTATTAAGCCTCAGATGTTTGGCTATCTCAGATGCCGAGTCTTGAACCTGGAGAATTCATGTTATCAAGCCTCAGATGTTTTGTTGTAATAACATAAACGGACACAGTTCTTTTCACATACGAAGCATTCCTTCCACGTGCCCAAACTTTATTATAGTATTACAAAAATCAGATGCGAAATTCAAACTATTATTTCCAGTGAGCCTGTGAAATCAAATAAGCAAGTTTCTTCTGAAATAAAATGGGACCAGCTTAGAACAGAATTTCTTAAAAAAAAAAAAAAATCAGTGACAATCAAGGAAAAAGTGATAGGTCTTACAGACTTCCAAAGCGAGCATTAAAAGTACTGTGACACCTTCAGGCTTCAATACCACCATTACACCTCCCTGGTTCTACAGTCAGGGAGGGCAGGGTACTTGGATGGTCAAGGCTCTGGCGGACTTGAACCTCATGACCGCCAGACAGGCTGAGTCCAGTACTTGTGGCTTTCCCAGATTGCAGCTGTACTTAATAATGCTCCACCACACCCCCCCCCCCCCCCCCACCCTTCCGCACAAGAATCATGGAAGAGGGCCGCCTTTAGTTCCGGGAAACATCTTCCTGGTGGGAACTTTGCAGTGTCACAAACACTGGCTCCAATAAGCAGTGCTCTGTGGTGACTCCACTTCTGCCTAGGACTTACATTATAAAGCCATCCCTTTAAATCCAGGAGAATGTGCCACACTGCACCACCTCACAACCAGCTGGCCTGAGACATATTGACACAACATCAAGGACTTCTAGAAGGTCAGCAGAACCAAAGAGTGCCATATTGTAATGTGGGAGCAGTTGTGGTATCCCATAGTGCACTGGGTCCCTACCTGGATCCCTCCTCTGTGACTCTTGTTTCTGAGGCATTCTGGTGTGTAATAGGCTTGTCGATTGGGCTAATCTCTTGATGACTCTGACTCACTCTGGCTTGCAGTAATGAATAGCCTCTGGCTTCTTGCCATAGTAATCTCTTTATCAAAGGTTACCTTTGTCACAGCCTCCACATTTTTTCCTGAGCTTGTGGTTTCTTTCTTTAACATGGTGAGAGATTTCCAAAATCCTGAAGTTTTATGCTACCTATCCCTCCCTTTGTCCCTCCATTTCCCGTCTCTCTCCTTATGTCTCTGTCTCTGTGTGTGTGGGGGTGGGGGGGGAGGATTGAGGATTAAGCCCGCCTGTCCTATTACTGTTTTTATCTGGAGGAAAGCAGTAAATTGTTCAAAATGGCATGTAAATGGCCATCTTCCTGTGTCAGACTCCCAAGTGGTTGGGATAAGTGTATTTTCTATGGAATTTCTATGGAATTCCATTAGGAGCACAGATTACCATGAGCAACTGAAGTCATGAAGAGGGAGACTGCTGTACTCAGTTATTGCTGCTGCCCTAGCTCGTGAGAGCAGCAGTGATTTACTCTTAGCCTGTCTTGATCTTCACACATGCTGCTTATCCATTACTCTGGATTCTCAGAGATACATGAGAGCCCTTGCTTTACACTTTGAAAGCGTTTTGAATTAGCTTGGTCTCCTCCTACTCGGTTTAGAAACTGTCTTGGGGTGACTAGTGACACTTTAAATTAATGAGGAATTACAAATCTCACAATAGTGCTTTACAAAATGGTGAAATGTCATAGAATTTTAAACTTTTTTTTTTTTTGAGTCAAGGTGTCTCTAGCTGTTCTGGAACTCCATCTGGAGAACAGGCTAGCCTCCAACTCTCTTTTATAAACCTTTAAACTTAGCCTATATTGTGCAAAATAATGGCATTCATTATTACACTTTCATATACATATATCATCATAGTTTGTTCAGGCCAACCCCTGCTTTACTGGCTCTTGGCCCCATTCAGTGGGAACATGGGTCCTCCTTCCCAATCACACTTTTATGTCTATTTTTTTTCACTATACATTTAGATTGCTGCCCTCCATCCCTGTCCCCCTACCCCCTCACATAGTCCCTCACCCCATCCTCCCCTCCACCCTTCCCCTTTTCTTTGGAGAGGGTGGAGGCTTCCCTTGGGTATCTCCCTCGATGGCACATCAAGTCACTGCAGGTCTAGGAGCATCCTTTCCCACTGAGGCCAGGCAACACAGCCCAGTTAGGGGGACTTATTCCACAGACAGGCAACAGCTTTAACAATAGCCCCTGCTCCAGTTGTTGGGGGACCCACATGAAGACTGAGCTGCAAGGGGGCATTGGTCCAGGCCATGCATGCTCTTTGGTTGTGGTTCAGCCTATGAGAGCCTCTGAAGGTTCAGGTTGGTTGACTTTGTTGGTCTTCCTGTGGAGTTCCTATCCTCTTTGGGCCTGCAGTCTTTCCTCCAACTCTTCCATAAGAGTCCTCAAGCTCCATCCTCTGTTTGGCTGTGGGTCTCAGCATCTAGTTTGCTGGGTATAGCCTCTCAGAGTGCAGTTATACTCGGCTCCGGTCTACAAGGATAACAGAGTATCATTAGTAGTGTCAGGAATTAGTGCTTAGCAATGGGATGGGTCTCAAGTCGGGCTGTTATTGTTTAGACATTCCCTCAGTCCCTGCACCATCCCCCATCCCTGCATTTTTTGTAGACAGGATACATTTTGGGACAAAAAGTTTGTGGGTGTGTTGGTGTCACTTATACTTTGATGTCTTTAAAAAAAATCTGGGTTCCACATTGAGGGAAAATGCTATATTACTGAAGGGACTGTAGCTGTCCTGAGGATGGCAAGCATGGCCATTCCCTCTCCTTGCTTAAAACCTGTTAGACTGCATTCTTAAAGCTGGCTACCATGGTTTATTCCCTTATTTGGCCACTTTCTCCTCCTGAGGCTGATTATCAAGGTTCATCTATCCAAGTATTGAAATCCATCAATCAAAAGCCCCCTTATGGTTAACCTATTTAATATGCCTAATTAAAATTAAACAGCTCATCCTTACATGGAGTTTCTCCTTTGACCTTTATAAGCCATCACCTGCCTGTGGCCATGCATGTCTCCTCTCTATTCAGAGGCAGTCCTTTGTCTCCATTCCCCTTGTTCCTTTCCCATTCTCTCTAGTCCTCTAACTCCTGTCTTTGTTTCTTATTCCCTGGCCTTTGTCCCTCTGGGGCAAATAAATCTGCTTTGTGCTGAGAACTTGGTCTTGGGGTGTTTTGAGCTGACTCCAAGTGTCCTTGCAATTTGCCTTTCTGAGCCTGGTTTATTTCACTTAACATGATGATCTCTAGTTCTGTTTAGTGTCCTGCCAAGACATAATTTCATTCTTCTTTATAGCTAAGTAAAACACCCACCATTTTACACACATACCACATGTAAAGTGACTGTTAAGACATCTCACAAAACTTTCTCCAAAATCGGTCACAGACTTTGACATAAAACAAGTCTCACCTGATACAAGAAAGGTGCAATAACAACCTGCATCCTATCTGACCACCATGGATTAAAGCTGGATATCAGCAACAGCAAAAATAGCAGAAAGCTAATGAACTTAGTAAAACTAAACAGCTACTCACTAGTGAATAAAAATTGGGTCAAGACAGAAATTAGGAAAGAAATCAAGAACTTTTCAGAATTGAATGAAAATGAAAAGACTCAGACCCAAATTTTTTGAACACAATGAAGGTAGTTCTAAGAGGCAAGTTCATAGCACTATATTAAAAATTAATTAGGCAGATCTACTAATAGCTGAATGGCAAACTTGAAAGCTATTGAAAAAAAAGAAGAGATCACACCATTTTGGGAGTAGATGTCAAGAAATAAACTTGTGGTGGAAATAAGTAAAATAAAGACAAACAAACAAAAAACAAAATAAAAAATCTCAAAAACCAAAACATACAAACAAGCAAACAAAAATGAATGAGAAAAAGAGTGATTCTTTAAGAAAATCAATAAGATTGACAAACTCTTAACCAAATTAAACATGGAGAGAGGAAATCCAAATTAACAAATTTAGAGAAGAAAAGTGAGATATAATAGCCACCAAGGAAACCCAGAGAATCATAAGGATGTATTTTAAGAACTTGTACTCCACCAACTTGGAAAATCCAAAAGAAATGGATAATTTTCCTGATATATACCATTTACCTAAGCCAAATCAAGATCATATAAGCAATTTCAACAGAAATGTAATCCCTAGGGACATATAAGCATTAACTGAAATCTCTCTGCCAAAAGAACCCAGGGCTAGATGGTTTTAGTGCAGAATTTTACCATAATTTTGAAATAGAATTAATGCCAATGCTCTTCAAGCTTTTCTACGAAAGGGAAACCAAATGAATACTGTCCAATTCCTTTTATCAACCCAGAATTACCCTAATACCTAAACCAATGATGAGCCTACAGAGATAGAATTACAGATCAAAATTCTTAATTAAACACTTGCAAACTAAATCCAAGAACACATCAAAAAGATCACCCACCATGATCAAGTAGGCTTTATCACATAGATACAGGGATAAGTTCAACATACATAAATTGATAAATGCAATGTACCATATTAACAGACTGAAAGATAAAAACCACATGATCATCTCACTAGATGCAGAAAAAGCAATTGGCACAATTCAACACCCCATCATGATAAAAGTCCTGGTGAGACAGGGACACAAGGGATGTATCTCAACATAATAAAGGCACTTTACAGGATGCCCATAGCCAACATTGTTGACCTAGATTTTTCAAAACCTACTTTAATTAGAGTTAGGGTTTTTTTTTTATTATTATTTTTTAAAAAAACAAAACATTTCAATCACCCTTCTTCCTCACCTACCGGAAGTAGAGGGAAAAATTGTTAATAGGAAACAGGAGTTATGGACCGGTTTAGAAGAAGCTCTTTTGGCTATTCCAAACTTTCTTGTCAGTATATCAGCAGTCCAGTTTAATAGTGTCATCAAACACGAATCAGCAACAGCAGAGGCTCAATCCAGAAGAAACAGTGAGGTTCTGCGGAATCAGCACAAGTCTGCAACAATGGCATGCAGTAGCCGGAATATTACCAGAAGTTCTTTGGTGCATTTATTTTTACAACGCTATGACAAGAAGAAAATCAGTAAAGAAAGCAAGACGAGCCAGTGCAAGGGCATCGTCTACTGTCTGTTGTGTTATACTCTTTCCAAACATCATCCATCTTCTCAAGAGTCCAATCCAGTAAAACATCACATGCCCTTTCACAAGATAGCTTCCAGAAAAATACCACATGTCTGTTCTCAGCCAAACATCCTCTCTTGTATCTGTTTTTGCAAAACATCCTCTCATAGGACAACTTCCAGAAAACTAGCACATGACACAACTGAGTCTCCAAAGATACCAGACATTTCTACTTCACAACATCGACCTAAATGGGAAGAAACTCAAAACTGTAGTGTGGAGTTTAGCTACTCCACTTTAGCTTTCGGTGGGTCTCACTTCCAGCCATCTACCAAGGAACTCTTTGGTTCCGTGAATGAAACACACACACACACACACACACACACACACACACACACACACACACACCAGTTTATTTTTTAAATGCCTTGGCTACTCAAAGACTGGATAGTTCTAATCCTTCCACAGCTAACATACTTTTCCCTCTGGTACTCCTGGTTCAACACCTTCTAAATCTACCTTTAACTTTGCTGCCCTGTTACCCTCTGTGAGGCCCATTGGTCTTTGCTGCACAAGATGCTTCTGGACTGTTTCTGGGAGCCACTTTCCTTTTCCTCCCACATTTTGAATGATCTTCCCTCTGCAGCTTTAAATTTGATCTGTCTGTCTTTCTCCCCCAAGTCATGGCAATTCTCTGACTCCTTTTTCCCAGTTCCTAGTCTGTGCAAATCTAAAGGTCCCACCCCTTCTCACTTTGCTCAACCATTGGCCACTGGCATCTTTATTGATCAACCAAAAACCAACTGGGGCCAAGGACCTTTAGCACTTGAACATGCAGATTCTGGATGAAATCAAAGCCTTAGAACTAATCTCCAACACAAAACAATTCACTAAAATCAGAAACATGACAGGGTTGTCCACTCTCTTCATACATATTCAATATAGTACTTGAAGTCTTAGCTAGAGCAATAAGATAACTGGAGGAGGCTGAGTGGATACAAGTAAAAAAGAAAAAACCAAACTGTCTTTAGTTGCAGATGAAATAATAGTATACATAAAGGACCTTTAAAATCCCACCAGGAAATTCTTGTAGTTGACAAACAGTTGAGCTGTTGTAAATTTGTACACAGAGTGTAAGGAAAAAATCATTTCATCTTTTCACATTGGTACCTAAATGTTCAAAACAACATATGGGAAATTTTCTGCCTTTCACCTTCTGTCCTGGAGAGCTTCCTTGTGATTTTTAATACAAATCAATTGAATGTGGAGAGGAAAAGGTGACATTGGGAATAGTTGTCCCCAGGTATTTGCAGGGCTATGGTCCTAAGACCACTCCCTGTGGTCATCCTCCTGTCCCCCATGGATATAAAGCAGAGGACCTTAGATTACAACATTTGTATAATTATACATATCTTCTCCTACAAGAAGTTGAGTTATCGTTAAATGACTTGTAAGGCTTGATACAATGTATGAACAACATGCTTTTACTGATTGGGAAATTTTAACAAGGGCTAAATATCTGTATGTGCTCAGTACAGACACAAATTAAAAATATCTTTCATCTCCAGTTGATTGACTCTATGATATGGAACCAAGTATCTGGGGTAACTGGGATTGCACTGGGATTAGAGGCATAGACAGGCTGCTCTGGGAAATGGATTGATGGTCATTCTCATCAGAAAGCAGGGCTCATAATGTGCAGAATGACTTCAAGGCTTTCTGTTCTATCAACTTCTGACCATCCCTACATATAAACTGTTTTTACTCACTTCCACATTAGCCTAGAAAGTTTTGCCTCAGTGTGTCCACTTACATACTTTGTCTTCGTGTTAGTCTTAGAAATTCTTGGCCTTTTCAAAGTTATACAATAGTTAATAGTACTTGCTCTCTTTCACAAGAAAGAAGGTGTCTTGATTACTCTTCTGTAGCTGAGAGGAGACATCAGGCAATTCATGAAAGGAAGCGTTTAATTGGAGGCTTGCTTATAGTTTCAGAGAGTGAGTCCATGATCCACAGCCATCATGGAGGGGAGCATAGCAGGCAGCAGGCAGGAGCTGAGAGCTTACATGTTGAGACAATAATCCTGGGTCAGAAAGAGGAGAGAGAGAGAGAGAGAGAGAGAGAGAGAGAGAGAGAGTAGGGATTGCCACTGTGGCCTGGGGCTCTGCTTCCCCAACAGTACCATACTTATTCCTTCCCCAACTATTCCACCAACCACTCACTGTGAACCAAACATTCAATTATATGAGCCTATAGTGGTTATTCTCATTCAAATCACCACATAGAGATCAGCATAAGGGAACTGATATGGATGGAGCTGAGGTTGCCTAGTTCTAGATATCAAATAGTGTTTTAGAAATACTGGATCGCAGGCTGGGGAGATGGCTTAGAGAGTAAAGTCCTTTCATCACACACGTGAGGACCTAAGTTCAGATCCCTATCATACAGGTGGACATCTATGACCCAACACTAGGGGATGAAGACAACTTGGATCTAGTGGGCACTCTGGATAGCGAAAGCAACCAAAACAGGGAGCTCCAGATGCTGTGAGACCCTTTTTCTAACAATATAAGGTGGAGATCAATAGAGGAAAGAGGAGAACACTTGATATCTACCTTTAGCCTAAACATGCACACAGACACACAGATAAGAATACATTCACACAAAGCACACACACAAACACACACACACACACACACACACACACTACTACAGATTTCAAATCACTGAGGCATGACCACAGTGTACCTCTCTATTTATTCAGATCTTCATATTTCTCTCAGTGATAGTTATAGTTTTCTATATAGAACCTAAACATATTTTATTGGACTTATTCTTAGACACGATAGTTCTTTCTGGTTTTCTTAACTTATATGTGATTCACAGTCTAGTCTGTGATCTGTGACTTAAAAAATATGTTTGACCTTCAACAACTTATTTCTAGTAACCTCATAGGTAAAAGATATTTAAGCAGAGCTGTTTAGACTGTTTGGCTTTAGTTTATGTATGTTGAACAGTATTTAGATCTAAAACAGTGAGCTTCACTGAAGGAATATGTTAGTCAGCTTTCCATTACCATAACAAGATTCTTAGAAAATAATCAGTCTATAAATAGCAAAGTAGGATTTCTCTTCATTCTCAGATTCTTGTCTATGATCACATGGTCCCTGTTGGAAAGCAAGGAGCAGGAAGTAAACCAAGCTGCTCACATGGAGACACAACAGAAAAAAGAAGGAATTGGGGCCATATATCTCCTTCAGGGACACTCCTCACAATGATCTGAAGACGTTCCTTGAGTCCCATCCCCACCCCACCTCTTAAAAGAATCACCATCTCCCAGTAACACAGTATTAGGGAAAAACTATTACAACTTGGGCTTTGGGTGAACACTCCAGATCCAAACTAAAGGAAGAAACCCAAATGAAAGGCTGCAGAGGCTTTGCCCACTGCTTTTGACTTTTCTACCACAGTTAGGAGAACCTGAATATAGTACGCCCTGGTATTTGGGGCGAGAAGCAGGGAGAAAAGGAAGAAAAGCTTCCCGATGGTCTGCTACAGTTCTGTTTTTAACCTGTGAGGTCCCCACTACCATCCATATTGTTAAGGTCAATTGCCCTTATGGATGTAGCCTTGGCTTGCCTGAGACCAGGGAGAAAGAGAGTGGGCATCATCTGGGTTGCAGATTCTAACAAATCTTAGATTTGTGAGAGAAGAAAATGTATAAATCAAGACCCATCCAAAGAAGTGAATCTGACAGAGTCATACCAACCCAAGAGTCCCTAGTCAAACTTCCATCACAAAGCCATCCTATCAACATAGCTACCTGAGTAATGGGGGTCAAGAGGCTTTATCAAAAAACACAGAGAAGCCAATTAATGAAGACATTAACCCTAAAGGACAGAATCATGGAGAATGTATGTCTTCACAAGAAGGGGACATTCACTTGTATTTGTTCCCATGACATACCTGCTTTTAATCCTGGCCTCAACAACCTGGGATGCCTTCTTCCCTGACTTCCAAAACTCTTTAAAAGAAATAGTGTTTCATTTCACAAATCACAAAAGAGAGTAGACAGCAAATGCTATTTTAGATCTATTACTTTTATAAGTGCTTTATTATTTATTAATTATTCTTTATCTATTTCTTTTTAACAGCAGGTCTTTCATCTATTCATCCACATGGTTATTTATCTCTCTGTCCATCCATCTGTCCATCCAACTATCCATCTATCTATTCATCCATCCTTCCATCCATCCACCCATCATCCATTCATCTATTCATTTTTGTCTGCCATATTCACTTACTTACACCTTCCATTCTAGTCTTCCTTCAGTCTACCTATCTATCCATCCTTTCATCCACTCAGGATTTTAAAACCTCTATCACATTGAATCACTAGACTGATAGGCTATAAGAGTATTGATGATCCCAATTGCTTGAATGGTACAAGGGAAATTGTAGAAGTTTCTTCTATTTATTCTGAAATCTTCTAAGGTTGTAGTGATTTGTAAATTCCACTAGAGCTGAAGTAATCTCTAATAATCCTTGGGTAAAAATTAAAACAGTTGAAAATGTATGGGGCTTAGTTCATTTAAAACAAGAACACCCAGCTGACATGGAGGCACACACCTACAATCCTAGCATTCAGGAGCCACTGAAGGAGGGATGTAAGCTGAAGGCCAACCTAGGTTGCATAGCAGGACCATGTCTATGGAGTGGAAAGAGCAGTGTAAAATAGAGTAGACAGAGCAGATACATAAAATACAACAGGGATAATAATGACACCAACTATGTAGCATTGCTGTGACCATTGAATAAATTGATAAATGTAAAGGACTTGGCACATAGTAAGTACTATATAAATGTCAAGTAGTATTGTTATCTCTTACACAAGAACAGAACCATTTATCTTATGGATAGTGACAATTTCTTTCTTGAGATTAGAGTCTCATTTAATTATCAGCCAGAAAACACAACTGACAAATGGACCACATTCATGCCAGTACATACTCTGTCAAATGACACCAGGCTTCTTCCTGATTGCAGGTGTAGACTGAGAAGAAACAAGAGCTAAGCCACAGGGCAGCCTAAAATTTCTGAGGGAAAACTAATCTTCACAGTTTTGTCTACTTTTGACATTGTCTGGAGACACTTAATACCCAAAGATATAAATCAATTGTTATTTTGATTCATTTAAAGTTAATTAAAGGACTTTATGTAAGGGCCCATTTATCACTGTTACGTTTCTAGTAAATCTCTAGATGTTCTCCATGACAATGCTTCACTAAAGGCAGCAAATATTTTGAATGTTTATACTTTAGACTTCTGGGCTGGGAGTGTGGCTCAGTGACAGAACATGTCTCTAGCCCAAGGTACTCAGGCAGTGTGAATAATAAATAATAATAACGATAGCAAAAACAAGAATAACAGTACTACTATCACTACTACTACTAAGATGGATTTTATGGACAAAAATGGGCTTGTAGTGGCAACAGATTTTGGGTAAAGTCTGTGGATGAACAAGTGTTTATGGTGCAGTGAACACATGGGAAGTATTAGAACAGTATAGTGAAAGGAAACATGAACCATGGCATTGAGAACCATTTACCTCCTCAATACCTATGGACTTGTCTGCAATGTCTTCAGGCAACAGAATGACCATGCTAAGTTCTCTACCCTGGTAAGGCATCTCCAGCACCTCGAACTTCAGGTTCAAAATGTAACTGAATGGAAGATTTTTCTTTTGATACATCATCTTCACTGCTTTTGTGTCTTTCTGAATGGGTACAAAAAAAATTCACTCAAATTATTCCCTCTTGTCTTTTAGAGCAGAGGTGAATTTGGGGTCTTGGAGTAGAGGGCACAGTAATAAAGGCCTGGCTGACCATGGGGGAGGCCGTGTGCTACAACCCCAGCACCCACACACATAAAAACCAAGAATATCCCAGGATGGTGGTGTCAACTGACCTTATTTAGATGGAATGGAGATCTGTTGTGTCCCGTGCCATGAATTTTTTCTGCCACATTCCCTTGAAGTAGATGGCATTCATTAGCACAAGTTTGGTCATGCTGTCCAGCATACCCTCTGCCAACAATTCTGGAATTTCCCTGAAAAGATAAGATAAGCTTTTCTAAAGATCCATATTGGAATTCCAAATTTAAATCAATAACTTCTTAGCTCTAACATAGAGGTCACACTTCATTTTGTTTTAATTCAGTGTTAAGTTAGGAAAAATACACTTGTTCAACTTTTATTTTAAATAAACCAATTGTAAGACTCAACAGGTTTGTGCCTAGACCTCCAGAGAACCTAAGTCCCATTCTTGCACTAGAACAATATCATTCAAGTCAGTCAAATGTCCTTGAAGGTTTAATGGATGAGTCTATGGAAACAGAAGCCACTCTCTGCACAGCCTGATGCACTGCTGGGAACTGATGGAATTCCAGACAGGATCCCTGGGTGCTAACTCACACAGAAACAAGACTGATGAGACATCCATTACACAGCTCAATTGAACCCAGAGAGCAGTCACTCCCTACCCACTACTTCTGAGTAACTGGATAAGATGGTGGCCAAAATTATTATGACTGCAACAGTTTCTAATGCTGACTTCATGGTTCCATAAGGTTTCAAGTCTCATTTCTTCCCATATGAGCACTAAACACGTCTGGACAGGCGTTTTTATTAACTTTATTCTGCATTTTAACGTAGGTTTTCACTTTCAGTTGTACTTCAGGGGAACCCATAGGTACTCAGCTGGTTGCATTCAATCATGTCTGTACTTCTCCACTAATAAATTGCTGACATCTGAAGTTGTCCCTTATTCTGGGGACTAGCATCTGAGTGTCAGTGCACATAAGCCAGGATGTGGGAAGTTGTGGAAGGAAGAAAGGAGATGCAAGTGAGGAGTGCAGGGGAGTGAGAACCTGTGCACAATGGCTCTGCTGTGATTCAGAGGGGTCCCCCAACGGCCCCTCTTAAAGGGTTGGTCGCTGGTCCCTCCTGCATGGGAAGGCAGAGGTACCTTTAAGATGTAGGATCTAGATGGGGGTCTATAGATCGTTGGGAATTGAGTTTTCTTTTTACTTATTTTCTGTTTTGAGAAAGGGTTCTGCCATATGTGCTCACGGCAATCCTCCTGCATCAGACTCCCGAGTGCTGGGATTGGAGGTCTTTATCATCAATCTTACCTTGGGAAAGGCTTGCTGGTATTGAGAATGGTCTCTCCTTCTATCTCTTTATTCACTAGTGAGGTGAACAGGCCTCCTCTGCCACACTCTTTTAACATGAGGCGCAGTGTTGCATTGCCATAGGACCAAAGCAACAAGTCCAGTCATTTATAAACTGAAACCTGCAGCACTGTGAGTCAACATCAGCCTTTAATCCACAAGCTGATTGTGTCAGGTGTGAGCTACAGAAGGGAAACTGACTAACAGAGCCAGCACTGCTCAGCCTCTTACCTTCTGTTTGACCTTTGACCCATTGGTTTATCTCCTTCCTTGCATCCTCAGAGGCATGCTGAAAATCCATAGGGGCCAAGTCAGCACCGTACATTTTTCTGGGTTGAAGCCAAGAAGTCCTGTTTTTAAAAGAGGAAGTGCCATGAATAATATCTATTCCTTATAGAAGTTTTCTAAAAATCCCCCAAATAAAAAGTCATCAAAATGAAGCAGTTTCATTAAAACTTAACCAATATACTTTGTATTGTGTTGAAAGACAAGTAACACTAAAATTACTGTCCTAACCATTTTTTTTAAGGTTACAGTGCAGTAGTGGCAAGTATAGTCCTTTACTTAATATTTCTCACGTTAGCACAAAGGTTACTAATGCTTTTTGAATCTTACATTAACATTTTCATAAATCAGCAGATGTTGCATATTCTGCAAGTGGCTTTTCACATCTCCTTTTGCCTTGTGGATATGCCATGTGTCCAAGCAGCAATCAAATATAACCCATGAGAAGCACTTAGCAGCAGGTGCAGAGTAGCCAAGCAAGTCAGTTAGGAAACACTTTGCCCACTCCTGTCTAGGCTTCCAAAGGTGGCAGAATTCCCCTCTCAGAACTAACCCAAGAGCAGAAGTCCCCTCCACAACCGTTAAGGAAGACTGGGCAGCTGTGGGGAGGGAGGCAAAGGTGACCTGCTGTCTCCAAAGGGTGGGCTGATAGGATGTGGGTCCTGTTCACCAGTCCACTAATCTCTCAGCTACAGAGCCACAGCCAGTGAAATCAGGCTGGAGAGAGGCACAGGGCTAACCCTGGGAACACAGACAGATGGCTGTCTTTACCTTGTTCCCACAAAAAGGCACCACAACCAAGCTTGCCTGTAGCATATTCCTGTATCTGTCATGCCTGAAGGTGACCCTGTATCATAGGCATGACATATGAGTAGCGGTTAGCAATGCAAAAGGAAAATGGGAAACAGCTAGCTCTGGGGAGGCAAAGGGCTTACTGGAAAGCTGTCAGATTCACTCCTGGGAATGGGAATGGGAGCTCAAAACCTGTAGGTATTGTCATTGTCATTTTTACTTTGTGTCCCCAACTGAGGAGAAACACTGTCCTCTGCTCAATTAAGGCTGGTAGTGAACCAACAACTGATTGCTCTGAACATCTGACTGCACCTTGTTAGCAGGGCTATGGCAGGGAGAGCTACACCACTTTGGCTTCTGCTAACCTTAGAGAGCTGGGCTGCAGTGCTGCTTTTGGCCCCCAGAAAGACCATGGCCAAGGCAGAAGAAATGCTGGAGGGAGAGAAGAAGATGTTTCCTGTGGGGCTGCTTTCATTCAGGGCCTGGAACAGCTCCAAGGCAAAGAGGGTATTGGCTGAGCTCAGCTGCTCCATGGTGAAGGCTGCAACAGAGGAGAGATCAGCAGTGCCAGCTACAACACCAGCAACACCTACCTCACCTTTGACACCCACCCCTCGGACCTTACAGTTTGAAATTCTCACCCAGTCTTGTTTTTTTCCAGGAGGGCAAGAATACATCTCCAGGAACACAAAGCTCGGGCCATCAAGAAGGGCATGGCTTGGGGTGTAGCTGGGGATGCACAGAGCCTTTCTGGGCTGTTGGCTACATGAGGATGTGTGTGAGGCTCAGGAAGCATGCAGGTTTCCGGAGGCAATGCAGAGAGGTCTGCCCACATCCTGCCAGCTACCTCCCTGCTGTGCCTCCCATATGCCTTACCTCCTGCAATGTACATCTAGGTCCACTTGCTGCAGAGCTAGGCAGAAGCTCCCAGGGCCAGCTGTAGCTTTTATAGTATGCATAAAGGGGACTATCCTTCTGGCAAGCACAAGCTGGGTGGAGAGTCTCCTTGCCTGGCTGAAAACTGAGCTTGCAGAGCTGGCAAACTAAAAGCAGAAGATCGCAGGCATTCTCAGGGGACCAGTGCTCTTCTCAGTTCCAGGCCTTTCTTACCTAATGCATAATTTCTTTTTCAGATGAGAATGGCTTCGAGGATAAACAAACTCTCTTATAGGTCAAATGATTCTCCTTTGAATTCCATGGAATCAATGCAAAAAACAAAAAACAAAAAAAAAAACAAAAACAAAAAAAAACCACTAGGGATGCTTTCTGTGAGGTGTGTGGGCAGGGGTGGTGAGACACCATTGTGGCTCCTTGGATAAGGTTGCAGAGTGCCAGTTTCAGGCAACATGCTTGACTGTTCTGTCTTTCAGATACCAAGGATAGCTCAAGGAGGACCCTTCAGCCTTAGAGAGGCTGGAGAGACCCTCATGCCACCTTTCTCAATTATTAGACTAAAACTTTGGACACATCCCCACCCCATCAGATGAAATTTAGAACTGATTAGCACAGGCCATCATTACCTTGAGGGACTTGGCTTTCTTCTCCCTTGAAGTGTCTAGATCTGTCAAGATGCACTTTTTCAGTGCTTCTCGTCTTTCTTCTGAAGGACAAAGGACGAGTCCTATTGCTTGTTAATCTGGGAATTTATTTCTAAGGCTAAGAGAAAGGAGGATGGGGAGATGGGTCAGTCGGTACCTCATTTACCATCCGAACATGAGGAACTGAGTTTGGATCTCTGAACCTCTGTAATCTTAGAGCTGGAGTCAGGGTGGAGGTGTGTGCAAGCATTCCCTAAGAGGAGGTCAAATGACAGCTAGTGTTGCTCACTCAGTGGGCTCCTGGGTCTGTGGGAGACTTTGTCTCAAAAAGTAATGTGGGGAATGATAGCAGAAGACTCACAATGTTGACCCCTGGCTTACACACACACACGTTGCTGTGCTCCCGCCTACATACATGCACACAAACAAGGTGTACACACTCACCACTCACCACAAAAGAAAAGGACCACAGTCTTAAAACAAACAATCAATCAATCAAACAAACAAAGAAACAAACTGTCTTAGCCAGGGTTTCTATTCTGCACAAAACATCATGACTGAGAAGGAAGTTGAGGAGAAAAGGGTTTATTCAGCTTACACTTCCATGTTGCTGTTCATCACCAAAGGAAGTCAGGACTGGAAATAAGCAGGTCAGGAAGCAGGAACTGATGCAGAGGCCATGGAGGGATGTTTCTTTCACTTTTGTTTTCATCACTAACATCTTGGTAGGCTTACCACCCCTAGTGTTCTTCGTTTTTTTTTTAATACTTTATTTATATTTCAAATGTTTCCCCCTTTCCAGATCTCCCCTTTGGAACCTCCCTATCCCATTCCTCCAGCCCCTGCCTCTATGGAGTATTCACCCACCCACCCACTCACTTACCCACCCACTCTCATCTTCCCTCCTTGGCATTCCCCTATACTGGGGCATCTAACACCCTCAGGCCCAAGGGACTCTCCTCCCCCTGATGGCTAACAAGACCTTCCTCAGCCACATATGTGGCCAGCACTATGGGTCCCTCGATGTGTATTCTTTGGTTGGTAATCTAGTCTCCGGGAACAACGGGAGGCCAGGCCAGTTGACACTGTTGATCCCTCCATGGGGCTGCCAACTCTCTCAGCTCCTTCAGTCCCTTCTCCAACTCCTCCATCTGGGATCTCATGCTCAGCCCAGCGGTTGCTGTGAAGTAACTCTTGGGTATTTCGAACTTTTGGGCTAATAACCACCTATCAGTGAGTACATAGCATGTTCATTCTTTTGTGACTGAGTTACCTTGATCAGGATGATATTTTCAAGTTCCATCCATTTGCCTTCTAATTTCATGAAGTCATTGTTTTTAATAGCTGAGTAGTATTCCATTGTGTAAGTGTACCACATTTTCTGTATGCATTCCTCTGTTGAGAGACATCTGGGTTGTTTCCAGCTTCTGGCTATTATAAATATGGCTGCTATGAACATAGTGGAGCATGTATCTTTGTTATATGTTGGAGCATCTTCTGAGTATATGCCCAGGAGTGGAATAGCTGGGTTCTCAGGTAGTGTTATGTTCATTTTTCTGAGGGTCCACCAAACTGATTTCCAGAGTGGTTGTATCAGCTTGCAGTGCCACCAGCAATGGAGAAGTGTCCCTCTTTCACCACATCCTCAACAACATCTGCTGTCACCTGAGTTTTTGATCTTAGCCATTCTGACTAGTGTGAGGTGGAATGAACATGCTATGTACTCACTGATAGGTGGTTATTAGCCCAAAAGTGAGAAATCTGATGTAATTCTGATAGGTCTCGCTTTATATGTTACTTGCCCTTTTTCCCTTACTGCTTTCAATATTATTTCCTTATTTTATGTGTTTGGTATTTTGACTATAATGTGACGGGAGGAATTTCTTTTCTGGTCCAGTCTATTTGGCGTTCTGTAGACTTCTTGTATATTTATGTTCATCTCTTTCTTTAGGTTAGGGAAGTTTTCTTCTATAATTTTGTTGAAGATATTTACTGGTCCTTTATATTGGGAGTCTTCATTCTCTTCTATACTTATTATCCTCAGGTTTTGCCTTTTCATTGTATCCTGGATATTCTGGATGTTTTGTGTTAGGAGCTTTTTGCATTTTGCATTTTCTTTGACTGCTCTGTCAATGTTTTCTGTGGTATCTTCCGCACTTGAGATTCTCTCTTCTATCTCTTGTATTCTGTTGGTGATGTTTGCATCTATGACTCCTGATCTACTTCCTATATTTTCTAACTCCAGGGTTGTCTCCCTTTATGATTTCTTTATTGTTTCTATTTCTATTTTTAGTTCCTGGATGGTTTTGTTCATTTCCTTCATCTGTTTGATTGTGTTTTCCTGTAATTCTTTAAGGGACTTTTGTGTTTCCTTTTTAAGGGTGTCTAGTTGTTTATCTGTGTTCTCTTGTATTTCTTTAAGGGAGTTATTTATTTCCTTCTTAAAAATCTTCTATCATCCTCATGAGATATGATTTTAATTCTGAGTCTTGCTTTTCTAGTGTGTTGGGGTATCCAGGGCCAGCTGTGTTGGGAGAGCTGGGTTCTGATGATGCCAAGTAGCCTTGGTTTCTGTTCCTTATGTTCTTGCCCTTGCCTTTTGCCATTTGGTTATCTCTGGTGTTAGTTGGTCTACTCTCTCTGACTGTGGCTTGTCTTTCCTGCAAGCCACTGTGTCAATACTCCTTGAAGACCAGTTCTCTCTGAGAGGAATTTGGGGTTGGAGAGCTGTGGTACAGGGTCATCTCTGGGGTGTAGACAGAAACCAGAAAGATCTAGTCCCCATCTGTCCCTTGGTTTCTGTGTCCTGATGGCTCTGCAAAGGTCCCTGTTGATCCAGTGAATCTGAACATAAGTGTTGTTTTGCCTGTGCTTGAAGGTGTGTTAGCACTCCTGCGACACCAGCTCTCTCCTAGCACTATTTGAGTATGGAGCCCTATGTCACAGGATCTGCTCCCTGGCAACCGAAAGAAACCAGAAGACCACTTCTCAGTCCCTGTGTCCTGGAGATTCCAGGTGGGTCTCTCTGAGCAGCCAGGCTTGTGCACACTCCTGGGAGGCTTTCTCCCATCACTATTTGGCTATGGAGCCCTGGTGGCCCAGGCAGAGGTCTCCTGCCACAGACAGAAACTGGACAAAGGGATATTTCTTACAACCTTGCTTCTCCTGACTTACTCAGCTTGATCTCTTATTGAACCCAAGACTACCAGTCCAGGGATGACACCACCTACAATGGGCCCTCCTCCCCTTGATCACCAATTGAGAAAATGCCTTACAGCTGGATCTCATGGAGAAATTTCCTCTCCTGAAGCTCCTTTCTCTGTGATAATTTCAACTTGTGTCAGGTTGACACACAAAACCAGCCAGTACACAAACTAAATGAAAACAGAAAGAAAATACAGTCTACAGTTGCTATAGTTAGTTGTCATGATTTGATCATATTTAGCAACTTCACTGCTAATTCCAACAAAACTGGAGAACCACCTCAAAGAAAAGGTGTCCAAAGGACAACAATAAACATCCAAACACTGAAGTTAAAGACAAGAGACAAAAGGTTTACCACCTTGAGAATGCAATTGCCTGCCACACCCATGCCTTGAGTTAGTTACATTCTCAGCTCAAGCCAAAAGCGAGGGAAAACAGTGCTCCAATGTCATATATGTGTATACGTATATGTATACACATATACATATACAAACACCACACACACACACACACACACACACACACACACACACACGTTGACCTTTATGTCAGTTTCCAAAGAAGCAAATGACTAACTGTAGTGCTTATTAGCATCTGAACATTCCATGCTGGCTTCTTGTCTCCATTAGTACCTGTGCTCTTCTCAGGTCTTCCCGTCCTCTCCCCTCCCCTAAGCATCTCCAGCCCAGGGCCCTTGTATCTCCTCCTCCAGCTCTTCTTTCCCATATAACCCTGCCATTTTCAGCCATGTGCTGTCCTGTCTTTGTTGGCTCTCTTGGCCCTTAGTCCTTGTCCCTATCTTCTCACTACTTTCCTCTCTCTCCCTCCCCTCTCCCCATGGCCTAGTGCAGTCTACTGGCCCTGTTTAGCCCACATGGAGCAGGCAGGACCGCATCTTATTCATTTTATTGACAAATCCAGCCCAGAAAGGGAAGTCACATTCTGTACAAAGTTGGAAGCTCTGGTAGTGTCACCCATTATCAGGAATGACCAGGTAGCCCTAGTGGTACTGAGTAGACTGTGCACCTGGCATCCCTGTTTCTAGTAGCCACACATGGAATTCCTTGAAGGAAGGCATCAGAGGAGACTTCATCACCAGGGCAGAGTCAGAGCTCCCATCTGGGGCACAAGAGGACTGAAACTACAAGCAACCACAAGATGTGCTCTCTAAAGAGCAGAGGTCAAAGAATGGCTGGCACACCAAAGCATGGCGGTCAGGCAGCTGTCCTGTCCACCTTTACATCCAAGCTCAGTGTTCCTCAGCACTGCTGCAAGGCACTTCCTTCTGCTGGAAGTGCAGTGTTTGATGTCCATGTGCCCTAGTAAGATGTCATCATCCCACTATCAGGTCATTTGACATCCCATCATCATTGCTGTTGGAGCTATGACATCAATAAGTCCATTGATTTGAGAGTGGCAGTGTGTGCAGACTTACCGTGTCTCATGGGAGTGAGTTTATTGTCATGTTGCTTGGGTATGGAAGGATAATTTTTGGCCTTAGTGACTGAAGTCCCCTAGGAGATATAAACATACACAACATAGTTCTTATAAGTCTGGTCATGAAGTCCCAGCCTCCACACAGGTGACTTGATTATGTCCCCATTGAGCAGCAAATTGTTTCCGTTGGTCCTCGTTCCCACACAGGGATCCTTAGACAGTCCATTCATTCAGCTGCCACACTGACCAGGTACCTAGGCTATCACCAATGACATCATAGTCAGTAAAAATGTACCTGGATGTGGTGGCAGAGGTGGCCAGCATGACCCTCATGATGCAGGGCCTATTGAGCATATTATATCCAATCTAGATCAGAAGATAGCCACAGACTGTCCAGATGGCAGTCATGTCCAGAGCACCATCATGATTGCAGTTTTACAGAGCCATGCCTCTGAATCCTGCACCCTGAGACACAGTGAGCTGGAGCATCCACTAGAGGTCACTCTGGTGATTTGCTGGTAAGCTAGACATTAGCCTGTAGAACCTGCTGATCCTTTGGTATGTTACCTGGGCCCAAGGTTTAATGTATCATTTCATTCAGCAACTGAATCCTGTTGTACTTGTCTATTTGAGCCCAACTGTGATGAATATCAAAGTGCTCAAGAATGGAAGGATTACAACAACGAAAACTTGTCTTGTAGGTCTGAAAGCTGAGAAGTTCAAGTTGCCAGCAGGTTTGCTGTCTACTTCAATATGGTGTCCTGTGAAGACAGTGGGATGGTTCTGTGGGTCCAGGTGCTGGCCATTAAGCCTCATGACCCTGGTTTAAAGCTTGGGACCCACACAGTAGAATAAAAGAACTGACTCTAGAAAATTGTCCTCTGACATCTGTGCAGGTGTTCCGGCATGCATAGCCATGCCTATGCACACACAAATGTTAAAAAAAGAAAGAAAGAAAGAAAGAAAGAAAAGAAAAGAAAAGAAAAGAAAAGAAAAAAAATCCACCTTGTTGCTGTATCCTCAAAGATGGAAAGTAGAATAAAAACAGGCTAAATACATCTTTTGTAAGGTCCCAATCCCACTCACGAGGGACTGCTTTAATACTGTTAGATAGAGGATTAACTTTCAATATGAAATTTAGGAACATTCAAACCTCAGTATCCCACCCACCAGCCCTGCTATACTCAAACCTATGTCTGCTATAGTTAGGGTGTGGTTTGAGCGTGTCTCCTGAGCATTCACGTGTTGAATATAATGCCCATTGTGATGTACCAGAAGATTGAAACTCCCTGTGTGGTGTTTGGGAGGTAAGATTACACAAGGTTCTCAGGGTGGGGCACAAGAAGATCATCCTCATGACCACTAGGTGGCGGGCACGTCCCAGCTTTTAAGGTTGTGAGTCTGGTGCTTGTGGCTCTCCCAGGCTGCTGCTGTTCCTTAGCTATCAGCACCTCAGATCTGAAACCTAGAAGAAGGCTCTTCCTTTAGCTCTGAGAAACAGCATCCAGAGGGGATTCAGCAGTCTTCCTCTATTCTCTGTTTTTCTAAGACAGAGAGAGATCAGAAGAGACACACTCCCCCCATCCTTTTAACTGAGATGCCTTGATGTCTTCCACTTCCTGGGACCCTGTCCAGACAAGGCTATTGAAGATGCTGAGTCTTGAAAATGGAGAATTCATAGTTATTCAGCCTCAATTGTTTTCTATAATAACATAAATGAACATAGTCCTTTACACGTACAAAATATATTCGAATATTCTATGTACCTAGACTTTATTTAACATTACCAAAATCAGATATGAGATTTAAAATATTATTCTTAGTGAGCCTGAGAAATCAAATAAGTTAGTTTATTTAGAAATAAAATGGGACCAGTAAGGATAGAAGTTTCTTTTAAAAAATCAGTGACAGGCAAGGACAAAGTTGTAGATAGTACAGACTTCCAAAGTCCAGCATTACAAAAATTATGACAACATGAGGATTGAGAATACCCCATCAACCCTCCCTGGTTCCACAATCAGGGAAGGCAGGATAGTTGGATTGTCCAAGGCTCTGGTGGACCTCACGACTATAACCTCTAGATGGTGATCACGCAGCAGCTCTCATGGGCTGAGTCCAGTGCTTGTGGCTTTCCCAGGCTGCCTCTGTACTTAATGCTCCACCATTCCCACCACGCCCACCACCCCCACACAAGAATCTTGGAAGAAGGCTGCCTTTAGTTCCAGGAAACATCTTCCTGGTGGGAACTTTGCAGTGTTACAACTGATGGCTCCAATAATCAGTGCTCTGTGGTGACTCCACTTCTGCCTAGGACCTACATTATAAAGCCATCCCTTTAAATCCAGGAGAATGTGCCACACTGCACCACCTCACAACCAGCTGGCCTGAGACATATTGACACAACATCAAGGACTTCTAGACGGTCAGCAGAACCAAAGAGTGCCATATTGTAATGTGGGAGCAGTTGTGGTATCCCATAGTGCACTGGGTCCCTACCTGGATCCCTCCTTTGTGACTCCTGTTTCTGAGGCATTCTGGTGTGTAATAGGCTTGTCGATTGGGCTAATCTCTTGATGACTCTGACTCACTCTGGCTTGCAGTAATGAATAGCCTCTGGCTTCTAGCCATAGTAATCTCTTTATCAAAGGCTAGTTTTGTCACAGCCTTCATATTCTTTCCTGAGCATCTGATTTCTTTCTTTAACATTGTGTGTATGGGGGGGGGGATTTCCCAAATCCTTAAGTTTTATGCTATCTCCACCCACCCCTGTGGTTTTTATTCCTGCACAAACATCATGACCATGAAGCAAGTTTGGGAGGAAAGAGTTTATTCAGCTTACACTTCCACACTGTTGTTCATCACCAAAGGACGTCAGGACTGGAACTCAAGCAGGTCAGGAAGCAGGAGCTGATGCAGAGGCCATGGAGGGATGTTCCTTACTGGCTTGCTTAGCTTGCTTTCTTATAGAACTCAGGAATACCAGTCCATGGATGGCACCACCCACAATGGGCCTTCCTCCCCTTGATCACTAATTGAGAAAATGCCTTACTGCTGGATCTCATGGAGGCATTTTCTCAACTGAAACTCCTTTCTCTGTGATAACTCCAGCTTGTGTCAAGTTGACACACAAAACCAGCCAGTACAGTGTGTGTGTGTGTGTGTGTGTGTGTGTGTGTGTGTGTGTGTGTGTGTGTGATATTGAGGACTAAGCCCACCTGTCACCCTATCACTGTTTATATCCGGAGGAAAGCACTAAATTGTTCAAAATGGCCTATAAATTGTCATCTTCCTGAGTCAGACACCCATGTGACTGGGATGACAGTGCTGTGTGTGCCTTCACACCTGGCTTCTCTTTTGATTATAAATTGCCTTTTACTTGTTGCCTTCTTTTTTATATGTCAAACAATCGTGCACTCTCAACAATTTCCACAGAGTTTAAAATTTTTGATATCTACTAAATTCTTGTTCATTGCTTTTACATTTTTTTACCCAGAAAGCATCAGGGCATGAGCATAATTCTGCCATGGTCACTGTCACTTTGTGGGAGGCAAGTCTTTCCTTGGGTTTCTCACACCCTGTTCCTCATTTCCATCCTAGATACACTAGGAATTGACTTTACCACCCATGTTTCTGCCAACATTCGGATCTAAGCCAGGTAAGAAATCTCTCAGAATAGTTGGGCCCTCCCACAGCTCCCCATTAGGATCTGTTATCACTGTCATCCATAAAGCCCCAACAACAGAAATCTCAAACTCTGCCATCTCTGTCACCACCCAGCAGTAGAAGACTCTGTCATGGCTGGGAGTGGTTGTGTAGCCACAGTGCAAATATGATGCTAATATCGTAATTTGTGGTGTTACAACTCAATAGTGGAACTGAGAAGTTTGTTTAAAAAATGGTTCCATTTTTTGAGACCGAAAGCTTGTGTTCAAGGTGTTGGGAGGTTGTGAAGGCTTCTCTGCTTCCAAGATGTTGCCTGCCCGCTGAGGGTTCTGGGGGATGAGGATCACCCTCATGAAGCAGAAGAGATGAAAATGGCAGGCCATCCAAACCCTCTGTCTTAGTCAGGGTTTCTACTGCTTTGATAAAACGCCATGGTAAATGCAAACTGGAGACAGAAGGGTTCATTTCAGCGTATAGTCAGGTCACAAGTCCCCACTGAAGGAACTGGTGGCAGGACCTCAAGGCAGGAACTGAAGCAGAGGCCATTCATGAGTGTTGCTTACTGGCTTGCTATCCATTGCATATGCTGAAAATAATTTTTTAATACAATATATTCTAATCTGGATTTCCCCTCCCCCAGATCCCCTTAGATCCCCCCTCACCCACCCTTCATCATATCCTTCTCTCTGTCTCTCTATAGAAAACAAAAAATTCCAATAAATCAGAATTTTAAAAAGAAAAAACACAAGAAGCTCATACACTCAGAGATAATCACAAAATTGGAAACCATAAGTAAAAGGCCAATAAGAAAAGAAAACAAAAGCTAATAAAGCTACATGAAACAAAAAAGTTTACAAAAATACCACCAAGTTCATTTTGTGTTGGCCATCTACTGCTGGATATGGAACCCACCATTAAGTGGCATTAAGCATGGTCAATGTACCAAATGAGACTCCATGGGCGAAAACGGATCTCTCCTTTGCAAGCAGTTGTCAGTTAGAGACAGCTCCTTGGTGAAGGATGGGAGGACCCCTTGTCCACTTCTCCTTCTCAGTGCTGGGAGCCTGTATGGCTTGGACCTATGTAGGACCTGCACATTCTGCCACAGTCCGTAAGAGTGTATTATTTATGAGATTGCTAGACATCTCTGTTTCTATCTTAGGAGCACAGATTACCATGAGCAACTGAAGTCATGAAGAGGGAGACTCCTGTACTCAGTTATTGCTGCCGCCCCAGCACTTGAGAGCAGATGTGATTTACTCTTAGCCTGTCTTGATCTTCACAGGTGCTGCCTATCCACTATTCTGTATTCTCACAGATACTATGAGAGTCTTTGCTTTACACATTGAAAGCATTTTGAATTAGCTATTTCTCCTCCCACTCAGTTTAGAAACTGTCTTGGGGTGATTTGTGACACTTTAAATTGATGAGGAATTATAAATCTCACAATAGTGCTTTATGAAATAGTGAAATGTGACAAAATTTCAAACTTTTTTTTTTTAGTCAGGGTCTCTCTGGCTGTTCTCGATCTCCATCTGCAGATCAGGCTAGCCTCCAACACTCTTTTGTAAACTTTTAAACTTAGCCTATATAATGCAAAATAATAGCTTTCCTTATTCCATCTTCATACATATATATCATCATACTTTGCTCAGATTGACTCCTGCTTTACTGGCTCTTGTTCCCCTAAGTGTGTACATGGGTCCTCCTCCCCAACAGTCATAATTTTATGTCCTTTTTCACTTTCCCTCCAGATCTCTGCCCTCCCTCCTGGTCCCCCTCCCCCATTACACAGTCCCTTTCCTCATACTCCATTCCCCCTTCCGATTCTCCTCTGTGAATGTGGAGGACCCCTCCCCCCACACACACACATCAACTCTCTGCAGATCTAAAAGCATCCTCTCCCACTGAGGACAGACAAGGCAGCCCAGTTAACTCTACAGTCAGGGAACATCATTTGCAATAGCCTTCTTTCTTCAAATGAACAACAAGCTATACATCTGCTACCTGTGTGCAGGGTACCCATGTATGTTCTTTGGTTGGTGATTCAGTCTCTGAGAGCCCCAAGTGTCCAGGTTTGTTGGTCCTCCTGTGGAGTTTCTATCCCATTCAGGGTCCTCGATACTTCCCCCAACTCTTCCATAAGAGTCCCCAAGCTCCATCCTGTGTTTGGGTGTCAGTTTCAGCATCTGTTTTGGTCAGCTGCTGGGTAGAGCCTCTCAGAGGACAGTTATGCTAGGCTCCTGTCTACAAGCATAACAGAGTATCATTAATAGTGTCAGAGATTGGTGCTTGGCAATGGGATGCATCTCAAATTGGGCCAGTAATTGGTTGGCCATTCCCTCAATCTCTGCTCCGCCCCCACCCCCATCTATGCATTTCTTGAAGACAGGATAAATTTATGTCAAAATTTTGTGGGTATGCTGGTGTTGCTTATATTTTATGTCTTTAAAATAAATCTGGGTTCCACATTGAGGGAAAATGCTATATTACTGAAGGGACTGTAGCTGTCCTGAGGATGGCAAGCATGGCTCAGGCAGGCCTTGCCCTCCTCTTCAATTCCATCTCCTTGCTAAAACTTGTTAGATTACATTCCTAAAGCTGGCTTACGGGTGTATTCCCTTATTTGGCCACTTCCTCCTTCTGGGGCTGACTACCAAGTTCCATCTATCAAAGTACTGAAGTCCATCAATCAAACGCCCCCTTATGGTAAACCTATTTAACATGTCCAATCAAAATTTAACAGCTCATCTTTACACGGTGTTTCCCCTTTAGCCTTTATAAGCCATCACCTGCCTGTGGGCCATGTCTGTCTCCTCTCTATCCAGAGGCAGTCCTTTGTCCCCCTTCCCCTTGTTCCTTTCCCACTCTTCCTAGTCCTCTAGCTCCTGTCTTTGTTTCTTGTTCCCTGGCCTGTTTCCCTCTGGGGCAAATAAATGTCCTTTGTGCTGAGAACTTGGTCTTGGGTGTCTTCAGCTACAATTTGCCTTTCTGAGCCTGATTTATTCCACTTAGCATGATGATCTCCAGTACTTTTTACTGTCCTGCAAAAGACATTTCATTCTTCATCAACTTGGAAAATCTAAAAGAAATGGATAATTTTCTTGACATATACCACTTACTAAAGTCAAATCAAGATCATATAAGCAATTTCAACAGAAATATAATCCCTAGGGACATATAAGCTATAATCAAAATCTCACAGCCAAAAGATCCCCAGGCAAGATGGTTTTTAAAGCAGAATTATACCAGAATTTCAAATTAGAGTTAATGCCAATAGTCCTCAAGTTATTCTACACAATTGATACAGCAGGAATACTGCCCAATTCCTTTTATCAATCCAGAATTAGCCTAATACCGAAACCAAATATTGGTAATAAAAATAAAATTACAGACCAAAATTCCTAATAAAATAATTGCAAACAAAATCCAAGAACACATAAAAAAGATCATTCACCATGATCAAATTGGCTTTATCCCATAGATTGAAGGATGAATTCAACATGCATAAATTGATAAATGCAATGTACCATATAAACAGACTGGTAAACAAAAATCACATAATCATTTCATTAGAGGCAGAAAGGACCTCTGACACAATTCAACACCCCATCATGATAAAAGTTCTGGTGAGATAGGGATACAAGAGATGTATCTCAACATAATAAAGGCACATTACAGGAAGCCCATAGTCAACATTGAAGGCTTAGATATTTTTAAACCTACTTTAATTAGGGTTTTTTTTTTCTTCAACATCTTTTCTAGCCCACCTACCAAAAGTTGGGTGAAAGAAAGATTAGTAGGAAATGGGGATTGTGGCCCTGTTTAGAAGTAGCTCTTTGGGGGTGATTCTAATCTTCGTTGTCAGGATACCAGGAGTCCAATTCAATGGTGTCACCAAACACAACCAGCAGGAACTGCTTGGTCCAGAAGGAACAACAAGGCTCCACCAACTCAGGAGAAGTCAGCAGAAGCAAAAGGAATATCACCCGAATTTCTTTGGTGCATTTCTCTCTACAAAGCCAGGACAAGCAAAGATTAGCTAAGAAAACAAAATCAACCAATGCAAGAGTGCTTTCAGTGAAGACAGCAAAGCAGTACAAGGTGAACCAATGCAAGAGCATCATCCGCTGACTGTTGTGTTATACTTATACACTTTCCAAACATCACATATCCTCTCACGAGTCTGACCCAGCAAAACATCACATGACACTACTGAGTCTCCAAAGAAACCAGAAATTTTCACATCAACCTAAATGAGGAGAAACTCAAAACAATTCACAAAAAATCAGGACATGACAGGGTTGTCCACTCTCCCCATACATATTCAATCTAGTACTTGAAATCTTAGCTACTGCAATAAGATAACTGAGGGAGATTAAGTTGACACAAGTAGGAAGGAACGAGCCAAACTATCTTTACTTGCAGATGATATCGTAGTATATGTAAATAACCTTAAATATCTCACCAAGAAATTCTTTTTAAAAAAGATTTATTTATTTTATGCATATGAGTACACTGTAGTTGTCTTCAGACACACCAGAAGAGGGCATCCGATCCCATTACAGATGGTTGTGAGCCACCATTTGGTTGCTGGGAATTGAACTCAGAACCTCTGGAAGAGCAGTCAGTGCTCTTAACCACTGAGCCATCTCAGAATATCTGATTTCTTTTTTCCATCTCTTTGTACTTGACTACTTGACAAACTGCAATCAAGAGCAACCAACAATATCCAACCACCAACCAGCCAACTAGCCACACCTATCAGGCTTCTAGAGTCTATACACCCTCTGAGAAGTCCCCAAAACCAAAAACCATGGACACACAGAAACTATCTGCAACTGGCAAAATCATACCCCTGCTAGAGAATGAGGCAAATCATAGTCAGTTGCTGTCAGATTTGACAAATCTGAAGCAACCCCATATCCCATACCTGGAATTAAAGCAAAAACGCATTCTTATAATATTTCTGTTTTTTAAAGAAACTGTACTGACTGGTTTTGTGTGTCAACTTAACACAAACTGGAGTTATCACAGAGGAAGGAGCCTCCTTTGGGAAATGCCTCCATGAGATCCAGCTGTAAGGTGTTTTCTCAATTAGTGATCGGGGGGCGGGGGGCAGCCCACTGTAGGTGGTGCCATCCCTGGTCTGGTGGTCTTGGGTTCTATTAGAAGGCAAGCTGAGCAAGCCAGGGAAGCAATACAGTAAGCAGCACTCCTCCATATCCACCGTATCAGTTCCTGCCTCCAGGTTCCTACCTGACTACCTTTGGTGATGAACAGCAATGTGGAAGTGTAAGCTGAATAAACCCTTTCCTCCCCAACTTGCTTCTTGGTCATGATGTTTTGTGCAGGAATAGAAACCCTGACTAAGACAGAAATCAAAATTCTTACTACAAATGTAGGTTGATACCCCTGTTCAGTCAAAAAGCAGCCCATGTACATCCAGCCTACCAAGCAACCCAGCTTAGCTGAGTCTGCCATAAACATATTTACAATGCTTATGTTATTATACTGGGCAAAAATCATTTAATATGATACCTACTGTAAAGTAAAGTATCACATATCACACATGACTCACTGAATGCTGAACTAAAGGTGAAAAGCAATGGTTCTATGAGTTGCTTTTGTACCATTGTAAGATTGGGAATTTCTAAGTACTGGGGCTGGGCTGAGGACTCAGCCCACAGCATGGGCTGCAATTCTAGAAGACCCAGGTTTGATTCCCAGCATCCATATGACAACTGTCAACCCTTCATAACCCTAGTCCAGAGGATTCAATGTCTATTTGTGACCTCTTCAGGCAATGAACACACATGGAAGAAAAGACACCTATGCACACAAAATACATATTTTTTTTTTAAATTGTAAGTACTCTCAGTGCTCTTCACTACTGTTGTAGTATGTCAATATTAAGACTTCTGTTTTATAAAATATCAAAATCTTCCACAAATGTCATTATAAGAGCATCTTGCATTCGCCCTTGTCACCATATCCCCATTGATTATACAGCAGAGAAGAGGTTTCTTGAAAAACATACATATCTACCTTTGGAAATATACAACTGTACTTTTCCTATACCTGTTTCTCTCTAGCTATTATTGCCCAGGCTTAAACCATATTAAAGCCTTTTCTTAATAAACCAAGTAAAAACTAAACAAGTTAGATATGATCTCTCTCTCTCTCTCTCTCTCTCTCTCTCTCTCTCTCTCTCTCACACACACACACACACACACACACACACACACACACACACACACGAAGTTTCTCACCTAGGAGGATAGAATGTGATACACGTTCCTGAGTCTTTCAACAGCATACAGATATGTGCTGGAAAGGACACATCAGACCAGCATCCACGCCAGTTTTCAGATTATTCTCTTTTATGAGATGGCTCAAGTCTGAGCTAGTCATTGCTGAAATGGAGACAGGTAAATCTCGGAAAGGGTGACGTTTTAAGCTTGTTACTCTTTGTACCAGTGACAATTCTCCCCTTTCTCTGCCTGGCTTGCATCAGCTTCTGCTGTGAGCCCAGCTGTTTTCTCCCTACTATTAAGGTCAGGCCAGACCCATCATTCATAGGAAATGAAAAACAGATTGTCTATGAGCAAAGATAATAAGAGAAATGCCTGTGAAAGGTAACTAGTCCTCTATAAAAGCCCTCTAAGGAGATCATTAATCCATGTGCCTTTGTATTCCTGGCACCATGGCAAGGTCACAGCACTAGAATACCAAGGAAGCCATGAATGCATGGATGGGTGTGAACAGAGATGCCAATTGCTCATCACATCTTAGTTTGCATCTACAGTGGCACGGAGCGTCTGAGGTTCTTTATCTCCCACCTCTACTTTTTGACAGAACAATGTCAAAAGTCTACTTCCATCAATGCTCTTAGTTTACTTTTCCTTTAAAATATATCTTGAAAGGTATTTTTCCAAATATGAACTAAGTTGAAGTTGGTAGGGGTTGGAGTTTGCTTTTTCTCACACACTGGAAGAGCTGTCTGTGGCCTGGCTTCCAGGACTTCTGTGGATGTGTGTTGTTAGTATGGCTGTCCTGTCTGATCCAACTCATTTGGTTGTGTTTATGATCTTTGTTCTTAGACTTTGGCAGCTTTTCCAGGATATGCTTTGTTCTGTTTCCTTTCTAGGTCAGAGTTGTTTTGCTTCCTCTGCAGGGTTTAGAGTTGCACTGAAGTTGTTTATCTAGTTTGAAATCAACATTTCAAGTGTTAGCTTTTTTTTCTTTTTATGTATTTGTATGGGGGACATATATATGTGCTGGTGAGGGTGCACACCTGTGTGGAAGTGGATGTATCTCCACATGTGTGCATATGGGTATGTAGATGTGCAAGCACATGCATTCATGTGCATTGGAGGTCACAGTTCACCACTCTCCACCATATATCTTGAACATTGTCTCTTACTGCACCTGCCTGGTCCTAGTGATTGGCAAGGCTAGCAGGCTAATTGTCTCTAGTGATACACTTGTCTTTGTCCTCTCTCAACACAGTGCTGAAGTTACACACACACACCTCCACACAGGGTTTTTATGTGGGTGCTAGTGATCCAAACTCAGGCCTTCCTAATGGCAGGAAAGGCAATTCATGGCCTGAGCCATCTTCCTGGCCCAAATGTTTGCTCTTTATATATTATTCTCTTCTGTACTCCTACCTATCTCCTCTCTTATGCATCTTCATCATCTTTGTGTATATGTGCACGTGCATGTGCGTGTATGTGTGTTTGTTTTGAAATAGGGTTTCTCTGTATAGACCTGGCAGTCCTGGAACTCACTCAGTAGACCAGGCTAGACTCAACCATAGAGTCTGTTTCTGCTTCTGCCTTCAGACTGCTGGGATTAACACTGCTTGACTTTACCCTCTTTTTTTTTCTTTTTTCTTTCATTTATTCTTTTTTTACAGTCCAGACTTTATCCCCCTCCCAGTCTACCCTCTGACTGTTCCACATAGCATACCTCCTCCCAGGTCTCCAAGAGGATGTCCCCACCAACCAACTCCCACCCCACCAGACCTCCCCACTCCCTGGGTCCTCAAGTGTCTTGAGGGTTAGTGCATCTTTTCTGACTGCATCCAGAACCAGCAGTCCTCTGCTGTATATGTGTTGGGGGCCTCATATTGGCTGGTTGGTGGCTCAGTGTCTGAGAGATCTCAGGGGTCCAGGTTAATTGAGACTGCTGGTCCTCCTATAGAGTTGCCCTCCTCCTCAGCTTCTTCCAACTTTCCCCTAATTCAAACACAGGGGTCAACAGCTTCTGTCCATTGGTTGGGTATAAATCTCTGCATCTGACTCTTTCAGCTGCTTGTTGGGCCTTTCAGAGGCCAGGCATGATAGGTCCTTTTTTGTGAGCACTTCATAGCCTCAGTAATAGTGTCAGGCCTTGGGACCTCCCCCAGAGCTGGATCACAATTTGGGCCTGTCACTGGACCTCCTTTTCCTAAGGCTCTTCTCTATTTTTGTCCATGCAGTTTTTTCAGACAGGAATAATTCTGAGTCAGAGTTTTTGACAGTGGGAGGGCAGCCCCATCCCTCCATCCATTTGCCTGCAAATTTCATGAAGTCATTGTTTCTAATAGCTGAGTAGTATTCCATTGTGTAAATGTACCACATTTTCTGTATCGATTCTTCTGTGGAGGGACATCTGGGTTGTTTCCAGCTTCTGGCTATTATAAATATGACTGCTATGAACATAGTGGAACATGTGTCTTTATTACATGTTGGAGCATCTTCTGGGTATATGCCCAGAAGTGGGATAGCTGGGTCCTCAGGAAGTATTATGTCCGATTTGCTGAGGATCTGCCAAACAGATTTCCAGAGTGGTTGTACCAGCTTGCAATCCCACCAGCAATGGAGGAGTGTTCCTCTTTCTCCACATCCTTGCCAGCATCTGCAGTCACCTGAGTTTTTGATCTTAGCCATTCTGACTGGTATGAGGTGAAATCTCAGGGTTGTTTTGATTTGCATTTCCTTGATAACTAAGGATGTTGAACATTTCTTTAGGTGCTTCTCAGCCATTCAAGTTTCCTCAGTTGAGAATTCTCTGTATAGCTCTGTTCCCCATTTTTTTGATGGGGTTATTTCATTCTCTGGAGTCTAACTTCTTGAGTCCTTTGTATACATTGGATATTAGCCCTCTATCTGATGTAGGATTGGTAAAGATCTTTTCCCAATCAGTTGGTTGCTGTTTTGTCCTATTTACAGTGTCCTTTGCCTTACAGAAGCTTTGTAATTTCATGAGGCCCCATTTGTTGATTCTTGATCTTAAAGCATAAACCATTGGTGTTCTGTTCAGGAACTTTTCCCCTGTGCCGATGTGTTTGAGACTTTTCCCCACTTTCTCTTCTATTAGATTTAGTCTATCTGGTTTTATGTGGAGGTCCTTGATCCACTAGGACTTGAGCTTTGTACAGGGAGATATGAATGGATCAATTTGCATTCTTATACATGTTGACCACCAGCTGAGCCAGCACCACTTGTTGAAAATGCTGTATTTTTTCCACTGGATGGTTTTAGCTCCTTTGTCAAAGATCAAGTGACTGTAGGTGTGTGGGTTCATTTCTGGGTCTTCAGTTCTATTCCATTGATCTACCTGCCTGTCACTGTACCAATACCATGCAGTTTTTATCACTGCTGCTCTGTAGTACAGCTTGAGGTCAGGGATGCTGATTCCCCCAGAAGTCCTTTTATTGTTGAGAATAGTTTTTGCTATCCTGGGTTTTTTCTTATTCCATATGAATTTGAGAATTGCTCTTTCTAAGTCTATGAAGAATTGAGTTGGGATTTTGATGGGGATTGCATTGAATCTGTAGATTTCTTTCGGCAGGATGGCCATTTTAACTATGTTAATCCTGCCGATCCATGAGCATGGGAGATCTCTCCATCTTCTGAGGTCTTCTTCGATTTCTCTCTTCAGAGACTTGAAGTTCTTGCCATACAGATCTTTCACTTGTTTGGTTAGAGTCACAACAAGATACTTTACATTGTTTGTGACTATTGTGAAGGGTGTCATTTCCCTAATTTCTTTCTCAGCCTGTTTATCCTTCGAGTATAGGAAGGCTACTGATTTGTTTGAGTTAATTTTATATCTGGCCACTTTGCTGAAGTTGTTTGTCAGCTGTAGCAGTTCTCTGGTGGAATTTTTTGGGTCACTTAAGTATACCATCATATCATCTGCAAATAGTGATATTTTGATTTCTTCCTTTCCAATTTGTATCCCTTTGACCTCCTTTTGTTGTCTAATTGCTCTGGCTAGAACTTCAAGTACTGTATTGAATAGATAGGGAGAGAGTGGACAACCTTGTCTAGTCCCTGATTTTAGTGGTAATACTTCAAGTTTCTCCCCATTTAGTTTGATATTGGCTACTGGTTTGCTGTATATTGCTTTTACTATGTTTAGGTGTGGGCCTTGAATTCCTGATCTTTCAAAAACTTTTATCATGAAGGGATGTTGAATTTTGTAAAAAGCTTTTTCAGCATCTAATGAAATGACCATGTGGTTTTTTTTCCTTGAGTTTGTTTATGTAGTGGATTACATTGATGGATTTCTGGGTATTGAACCATCCCTGCATCCCTGGGATGAAGCCTACTTGATCATGGTGAGGGATCGTTTTGATGTGTTCTTGGATTCGGTTTGTGAGAATTTTTTTTGAGAATTTTTGCATCAATATTCATAAGGGAAATTGGTCTGTAGTTTTCTTTCTTTTTGGGGTCTTTGTGAGGTTTTGGTATCAGTGTAACTGTGGCCTCATAGAATGAATTGGGTAGTGTTCCTTCTGTTTCTATTTTGTGGAATAGTTTGAAGAGTATTGATATTAGGTCTTCTTTGAAGATCTGATAGAATTCTGCACTAAACCCACTTGGTCCTGGGCTTTTTGTGGTTGGGAGACTTTTAATGACTTCTTCTATTTCTTTAGGAGTTATGGGACTGTTTAGATGGTTTTTCTGTTCATGACTTAACTTTGGTGTTTGGTATCTGTCTAGAAAATTGTCCATTTCATCCAGATTTTCCATTTCTTTTCCTTGCGTATAGGCCTTTTTAATAGGATCTGATGATGTTTTTAATTTCCTCAGAATCTGTTATTATATATCCCTTTTAATTTCTGAATTTGTTAATTTGGATACTGTATCTGTGTACCTCTGGTTAGTCTGGCTAAAGGTTTATCTATTTGTTGTTGATTTTCTCAAAGAACCAGCTCCTGGTTTTGTTGATTTTTTGTTTAGTTTTTTGTTTCTACTTGGTTGAGTTCAGCCCTGAGTTTGATTATTTCTTGCCTTCTATTCTTCTTGGGTGTATTGGCTTCTTTTTGTTCTAGAGCTTTCAGGTGTGCTATTAGGCTGCTATTGTATGCTTTCTCCAGTTTCTTTTTGGAGGGACTCAGAGCTATGAGTTTTCCTCTTAACCTTGCTTTCATTGTTTCCAATAGGTTTGGGCATGTTGTACTTTCCTTTTCATTAAATTCTAGGAAGTATTTTATTTCTTTCTTTATTTCTTCCTTAACCAAATTATCATTGAGTAGGGCATTGTTCAGCTTCCATGTATATGTGGGCTTTCTGTTGTTTTTGTTGCCATTGAAGACCAGTCTTAATCCCTAGTGATCTAATAGGAGGCATGAGATTATTTCAATCTTCTTATACCTATTGAGATTTGTTTTGTGACCAATTATATGGACAATTTTGGAGAAGGTGCCATGAGGTGCTGAGAAGAAGGTATATTCTTTTGATTTAGGATGAAATGTTCTATAGATATCTATTAAATCCATTTGGTCCATAACTTCTGTAAGTTTCACTGTGTCTCTGTTTAGTTTGTGTTTCCAAGATTTGTCTATTGATGAGAGTGGGGTGTTGAAGTCTCCCACTATTATTGTGTGAGGTGCAATGTGTGTTTTCAGCTTTAGCAAAGTTTCTTTTATGAATGTAGGTGGCCTTGCCTTTGGAGCATAAGTATTCAGAATTGAGAGCTCTTCTTCATAGATTTTTCCTTTGAAGAGGATGAAGTGTCCTTCCTTATCTTTTTTGATGACTTGTTGTTGAAAGTTGATTTTATCCGATATTAGAATGGCTACTCCTGCCTGTTTCTTGGGACCATTTACTTGGAAAATTGTTTTCCAGCCCTTTACTCTGAGGTAGTGTTTGTCTTTAACCCTGAGGTGCATTTCCTGTATGCAGCAAAATGCTGGGTCCTGTTTGTGTATTCGGTCTGTTAGTCTATGTCTTTTTATTGGGGAATTGAGTCCATTAATATTAAGAGATATTAAGGAATAGTGATTGTTGCTTCCTGTTATTTTAGATGTTATTTTTATGTTTGTGTGGCTATCTTGTTTTGGGTTTGTTGAAAGATTACTTTCTTGATTTTTTACGGTGTAGTTTCCTTCTTTGTGCTGGAGTTTTCCATCTTTTATCCTTTGTAAGACTGGGTTTGCAGAAAGATATTATATAAATTTGGTTTTGTCATGGAGTATCTTGGTTTCACCATCTATGGTAATTGAGAGTTTTGCTGTGTATAGCAGTCTAGGCTAGCACTTGTGTTCTCTTAGGGTCTGTATGAGGTCTGTCCAGTATCTTCTAGTTTTCATAGTCTCTGGTGAGAAATCTGATGTAATTCTGATAGGTCTGCCTTTATATGTTACTTGACCTTTTTCCCTTATTTCTTTCAATATTCTTTCCTTGTTTTGTGCATTTGGTGTTTTGACTATAATATGACCAGAGGAATTTCTTTTCTGGTTCAATCTATTTGGAGTTCTGTAGGCTTAATGTTTATGTTCATGTCTTTCTTTAGGTTAGGGAAGTTTTCTTCTATGATTTTGTTGAAAATATTTACTGGCCCTTTAAGTTGGAAATCTTCACTCTCTTCTATACCTATTATCCTTAAGTTTGGTCTTCTCATTGTGTCCTGGATTTCCTGGATGTTTGGGGTTAGGAGCTTTTTACATTTTGCATTTTCTTTGGCTGTTGTGTCAATGTATTCTATGGTATCTTCTGCACCTGAGATTCTCTCTTCTATCTCTTGTATTCTGTTGGTGATGCTTGCATCTATGACTCCTGATCTCTTTCCTAGGTTTTCTAACTCCAAGGTTGTCTCCCTTTGTGATTTCTTTATTGTTTCTATTTCCATTTTTAGATTCTGGATGGTGTTGTTCATTTCCTTTGCCTGTTTAATTGTGTTTTCCTATATTTCCTCTTTAAGGGCTTCTACCTGTTTACCCGTGTTCTCTTGTATTTCTTTAAGGGAGTTATTTATCTCCTTCTTAAAGTATTCTATTATCATCATAAGAAGTGATTTTAAATCTGAGTCTTCCTTTTTTGGTGTGTTGTGGTAACCAGTGCTCGCTGTGGTGGGAAAACTGGGTTCTGATGATGCCAAGTTGCCTTGGTTTCTGTTCTTTATATTCTTGCCCTTGCCTTTCACCATCTGGTTGTCTCTGGTGTTAGCTGGTCTTGCTCTCTCTGACTGTGGCTTGTCCCTCCTGCAAGCCTTTTTGTCACTGCTCCTTGGAGACCAGTGCTCTCTGAGAGGAATTTGGGAGCTGTTGTACAGGGTCAGCTCTGGGGTGCAGACAGAAACCAAAAGGATCCTGTCCCCAGCTGTTCCTTGGTTCCTGTGTCCTGATGGCTCTTCAAGGGTCCCTCTTGATTGAGGAATTTGAATAGAAGTAGTGATCTTCCTGTGTTAAAAGGTGTGTCAGCATTCCTGGGAGACCAGCTCTCTTCTGGCTCTGAGTATGGATACCTGTGTCACAGGATCAGCTCCCCAGAAACCAGAAAGCCACTTCTCAGTCCCTGTGTCCTGAGGGTTCTGGATAGGTCTCTCTGAGCAGAAGTGCTGACCTTACCCCTGATCTTAGGCTTGTCCACACTCCTGGGAGGGTAGCTCTTTCCCTGCGATATTTGGGTATGGAGCCATGTGGCACAGACCTCAGGTGTAAACTGGAAGGCTCCTCTCCCACGCTGTTACTCTGTCCCAGGGTTCTGCAGATTCCAGGTGGGTCCCACTGAGCAGTGGTGCCTATCTTACCTCCACTCACGGGCTTGTCCACACTCCCTGGATGCTAGCCTTCTCCCTGCGCTATTTGCTCTGTGGCACAGACTTGGGTGCCCAGCTGCAGAAGGAGACCGGAAGGCTGCTGTCTCAGGCTGCTTGTAGGTCCCTGTGTCCTGGAGGTTCCAGGCAGGTCCCTCTGAGCAGAGATACTCTTTAATTGCCTTTAAATTCCTTAATTCTGGAGATCATACAGCTGAGCTAATTGCCATAGTTTCTCCTCACCTTTGCTGTAAATAGCACATGTGCTCTGTGGCTCATGAGGATAACACTTGCCTAGGATACTTTTCATGAACACAAGGGTTACTTTTGTCAAATTACCAGCTGTTTGACCCGTCTCATGTTGAACTAACTGCCATCTTCTGAACTTGTATTGGACAAACAGCCAAAAAGATTGCTTACACATGAATAGATGATTAGACATACGCCCTTCGGTAACCTTCCCTGCACCTCAAAATGTCCTGCATTTCTTTCCCATAAGCACCCCTGAGATTTCTCCATGGGGAGTCATATTTGAGACTTACTTTCCTATCCCCATACCCATGATCGGGACCTTAAAGCCCTCTTCTCTCCCCTCCCCTCCCATCCCCTCTTCTCTCCCCTCCCATCCCCTCTTCTCTTCTCTTCCAGATGGAAGAGATTCTTGAGTTCCCTGCAAGTTGTGCTGAGAGCACCAGGGTTTCAGCTTATCTTGATCATCTTTCACTTTGAGGTGGGCTTTTCAGAGGTACAACTAGATTTGGGCAATTCATGCTCCTGTAAGTGATCCTTCACTCTTATTTTGTAAGTAACCCCAATAAAAGTTCATGAATCATACAGCCTGCATGCCTCCCAAGAGGTCCGAAGAAATCAAAGACAGCTTCCTACCAGGGCCAGATCAGCAGCCAGATACCCATCCACACCTACAACCTGTCTGACTCCCAAGAGGTCAGCAGAAATCAAAGACACAGTTACAGATCATCACTTTACATCCAAGTTGTGAAAAGGAAAACATTATGCAATGATTAAAACATAAAGCAGAGCCAGCTCTACAGACTGCCCTCCCACACGCAGAGACAGCTTGATTCCCAAGAGCTCTGTTATAACCAGTCTCACAGGTGAGACACCTCCTGCCCAAGTACCTGGCCTAATTGGGACCCCTACTGGGCCCAGCAGAGGCAGGCCCTATCTGCACTGCCCTGCGGGAGACACATCTTCCTTCCAACCCACAACACTGCCCAGGACAGAGGGGGCACTCCAGACCCCCTTTGACATTCAGAGACAGCTTTACTCCCAGAAGGTCTGTCACAACTGGGCTCACAGGCTCACAGGAGGGACAGGATCCAGTCAGAGACATCAAGATCAGTTAACACCTGAGATAACCAGATGGCAGAGATAAGTGCAAGAACATAAGCAACAGAAATCAATGCCACTTGGCACTATCAGAATCTAGTTCTACAACTACAGCAAGCCCTGGATACCCTAACACACCAGAAAAGCAAGACTCTGAGCTAAAATCCCACCTCATAAAGATGATAGAGGACCTTAAGGAGGACATAACTCCCTTAAAGAAATACAGGAGAACACAGGTAAACAGGTAGAAGCCCTTAAAGAGGAAACACAAAAATCCCTTAAAGAATTATAGGAAAACACAATCAAACAGTCGAAAGTAATGAATAAAATCATCCAGTATCTAAAAATGGAAATAGAAACAATAAAGAAATCACAAAGGGAGACAGCCCTGGAGTTAGAAAACCTGGGAAAGAGATCAGGAGTTACAGATGCAAGCATCACCAACAGAATACAAGAAATAGAAGAGAGAATCTCAGGTGCAGAAGATACCATAGAAAACATTGGCACAACAGTCAAAAAAATGCAAAATGCAAAAAGCTCCTAACCCAAAACATCCAGGAAATCCAGGACACAATGAGAAGACCAAACTTAAGGATAATAGGTATAGAAGAGAGTGAAGATTCCCAAATTAAAGGGCCAGTAAATATCTTCAACAAAATCTTAGAAGAAAACTTCCCTAACCTAAAGAAAGAGATGCCCATGAACATACAAGAAGCCTACAGAACTCCAAATAGATTGGACATGAAAAGAAATTCCTCCCATCACATAATAATCAAACACAAAATGCACTAAACAAAGAAAGAATATTAAAAGCAGTAAGGGGAAAAGTCAAATAACATATAAAGGCAGACCTATCAGAATTACATCAGACTTCTCACTAGAGACTATGAAAGCTAGAAGATCCTGGGCAGATCTCGTACAGACCATAAGAAAACACAAATGCCAGCCCAGTCTGCTATATCCAGCAAAACTCTCAATTACCATAGATGGAGAAACCAAGATATTCTATGTCAAAACCAAATTTATGCAATATCTTTCCACAAACCCAGCCTTACAAAGGATAATAGATGGAAAACACCAACACAAAAAGGAAACTACACCCTAGAAAAAACAGGAAAGTAATCTTTGTTCAACAAACCCAAAGGAAGATAGCCACACAAACATAATTCCACCTCTAACAACAAAAATAACAGGAAGTAACAATCACTTTTCCTTAATATCTCTTAAAATCAATGGACTTAATTCCTCAATAAAAAGACATAGACTAACAGACTAGATAAGTAGACAGGCCCCAGCAATTGGCTGACTACAAAAAAATGCACCTCAGTGACAAAGACAGACACTATCTCAGAGTAAAATGTTGCAAAACAATTTTCCAAGAAAATGGTCCTAAGAAACAAGGTGGAGTAGCCATTCTAAAATCAAATAAAATCAACTTTCAACCAAATGTTATCAAAAAAGATAAGAAAGAACACTTTATACTGGTCAAAGGAAAAAAATCTACCAAGATGAACTCTCAATTCTGAATATCTATGCTCTAAAAACTCAGGCAGTATAATAATAATGTATGTTTAAAATACACAAATATGGCACAGTTCAGGTAAGTGATACATTCAGACGGATAGATAGGACTCAAGTAATTGTTTTCTAAAACATTCTTAAATGATGATTAAAATCGAAATGATTATAATTTTATAGAATTTTGCTAAAGTGCACTGGCACAATTTTCTTTGTTGCTAATACTTCGAATTCTTTTATTTTCTATATCTGTGTTTTAACTATTAAATACTTAGGTGTCCTGAAAAAAAAAAAAAGAAATACAGGAAAACACAATCAAACAGGTGAAGGAATTGAACAAAACCATAAGGATCTAAAAATAGATAAATAAAATAAATTTAAATTTAAATGGATAATAAAATAGAAACAATAAAGAAATCAAAAAGGGAGGCAACCCTGGAGACAAAAAACCTAGAAAAAATGATCAGGAGTTACAGATGCAAGCATCACCAACAGGATACAAGAGGTAGAAGAGAGAAATCACTGTTCCTGACCTCAAGCTGTACTATACAGCAGTAGTGATAAAAACTGAATGCTATTGGTACAGAGACAGACAGGCTGATCAATGGAATAGAATTGAAGACCCAGAAATAAACCCACACAGCTACAGTCACTTGATATTTGACAAAGAAGCCAAAACAATAAAGTGGAAAAGAAAAGCATCTTCAATAAATGGTGCTGGTTCAACTCGAAGTCTGCATTTAGGAGAAGGCAAATTGATCCATTCTTACCTCTTTGTTCAAACCTCAAGTCTAAGTGGATCAAGGACCTCCACATAAAACCAGATATAATGAATCTAATAGAAGAGAAAGTGGGAAAGAACCTCAAACATGTTGGCACAGGGGAAAATTTCCTGAACAGAACCCCAATGGCTCAGGCTCAAAGATTAACAACAGACAAATGGGACCTCATGACACTGTCAATAGGACAAAACGACAACCTACAGATCAGGAAAAGATCTTTAGCAACCCTACATCTGATTGAGAGCTAATATCCAACTCAAGAAAACCAAACAATCCAATTTAAAAATGGGTTACAGAGCTAAACAAAGAATTCTCAACTGAGGAATATCGAATGGCAGAGGAGCACCTAAAGAAATGTTCAACAACTTTAGTCATGGGGGAAAAGCAAATTAAAATGACCCTGAGATTCCACCTCACACTAATCAGAATGACTCAGATGAAAAAACTCAAGTGACAGCACATGCTGGGGAGGATGTGGAGAAATTGGAACACTCCTCCATTGCTGGTGGGTTTGAAAGCTGGTACACCACTTTGGAAATCAATCTGGTGGTTCCTCAGACAACTGGAAATAGTTCTACCTGAAGACCCAGCTATACCACTCCTGGCATATATCCAAAGATGCCCCAACATATAGCAAAGACTCATGCTCCAATATGTTCACTGCAGCCTTAATTTGTAATAGCCAGAAGCTGAAAACAATCCAGATCTCCCTCAATGGAAGAGCAGATACAGAAAATGTGGTACATTTACCCAATGGAATAATATTCAGCTATTAAAAATGATGACTTCATGAACTTTGTAGGCAAATGGATGAAACAGGAAAATACCCTGAGTGAGATAACCTGGACCCTAAAGAACATACATGGTATGTACTCACTGATAATTGGATATTAGCCCAAAAAGCTCAGAATACCCATGATACAACTCACAGATCATATGAAGCTTAACAAGAAGGAAATCCAAAGTGTGGATGCTTCAGGAAGGAGGGATCTGGGCTGGAAAGGGGAGGGGGAAGAAAATGGGGGGCAGAATCTGGTATCCACATGTCTTACACCTTGAAGCTGGTTTAAGAGGATCAAGTTGATTTGATTAGTTACTAGCTGGTTAGCTGGCACTATTTTATATCTTATTGGATACCTTGAGCCTACGTGTATGTTGCTTGATAACTGAGTGGAATGAGTCTCTCATTTTCTTGGCAAAGAATTCAGCCCACATCCTGAATATCACAGAGACTTTATATGGCATGTCTGAGTTCTGAAGCCTGAGGGTATGACCGCAAGCACTTGATGGAGAATTTTGCAGCTGGCATGTAGAGAAGTCAGCTCTCGCTGCATCACTGTTAGTAAGTTCAGTGAACTAACTCCTCTTGCCTCTCACGGACATCTTCATCTTTGAACTGAATGGGCTTCTGGTGAGGGCAAATGGGTGTCAGGTTGATTTCAAAAATGTAGTGAGATTTTCTCTTCACAGATGTGCAGGTGTTCCTTCCCAGAAAATATTATGGGGATCCTTTTGTCTGAAGCACTGTCGTTCCTCAAAGAAGGCAGATACGGTAGGCCCCATGTACACTTTATTTTCATCTTTTTTACCCTTAAAGCTGAAGTTTCACTTGAAATGATCATATCTTTGGTACTCACCAGAGTGATAAATGCACCTCACTCAAGATGGCAAAGATGTTAACTGAGTCAGCTATTTTTTTACAATTCATATTTATCTCTGAAAACTGCTTTAAACTGTGCTCTGGCTTTCTGATTCAAAACATTTTAAGTTAATCACACAGCTCAAAAAATACGTTTTAAAAAATGGTTCCTCACCACAACCATCTCACTTCAGTGAGAAATAGCAGAGGTTTGGTGGGAGTCTCAAACTGTTTGCACAGCTGTGAAAACAGTCAACAGTTTAAAGTGCTCCCCTTTACAAAGCTGACAGAACATACTATGTTTTCGTTATGTCTTGTAACTCTTGTTACAGTGTCTTCATTGCTAATATTTGACAATGAATCATACAGTGAATTCCAATAACTTTATGCGTCTCATTTTCTAACAAACACTGAAATCCAGATTGACATTCTAGTAGCTGGAGCACTGTCTGTGCAAACACCAACCACCGTTTCCCAAGAAATCTTGAGCGCTTTCAGAAATAAATCAATTGTGCAAATACATCATGTGCAGTAGCTGTTGTTTCAAGAGGTTTGCAAAAATAAATTCTTTAAAGTCTCCATCATTAACATACTTTACATAAAACCAGTGACTGTGAACAGTTTGCAACATCTGTAGACTCATCGAGCTGGATGTTGGATATTGAATACTGGAGGTGGAAAGAATTTAATTTCCTGGATTACCTGATCAAGAATATCAGCAGACACATCATCTCTTCTTCTGCAGAGAGTGTCATTAGATTAAAAAATTGCCATCAATTCCAAGACAAATTCATCTGTGATCATTACTTGAACAACATCTTTGGCTGCTGGCAACAGCAAATTCCCAGTGTTGGTGTGACATTTGATAGTCTGGCAACTCTGAGTGACAGACTATAAAACTTCAATGGCCACTACCTTTTGTTTCTGCTACCTGCCACCTGTTTCAAATTCGGCTTTCTTGGGTACATCAGCTTTGCTTTTGAGATAGTTGGTATCCTATCTGGCAAAGCTGAGTTGCTTGCTAACAAACTGGCATTTTAGTTTGTTTGGTTTCATAGACTCAGCTGATAGAACTTCGTAACAAATACCACATTGCAGTTTCTCGATTCCTGCTGTAATTATTGGGGTAAAACCATACTGCAAAAAATCCTCACTATATTTCCTTTTCTTAACAATCTTCTCTACATAGCCCACTGTCATGAGATGGTTTTCTAATGAAAATACTACATAGCAATAGGCTTAGTAATACAAAATATGACACATGCTATAATTCAGTTCAATACCATCCATTAAAGTGTTTTATGATTTAACATTTTTTACACACTGGTTATTATCATAAGGGGGCAATATTCACATCAACCATAGCTGACTAGAAAAAGACCCATTAGCATCCAGATGAAGTTCCCATGGTTCAGATTTTGCTTAGTTTTGCAGTAATTGATGAGTTTACATTTATCCAGCATTTATAAGGCATATCATGTTACCCTCAGCAATGCTACTTTTAACACAGTAGTTGCTCTCTATACATGTATGACTGGCCTGCATAAGTAGACCAGGGAGCCCATGTTCCATACTCTTATATTTGTTTCAGGTATATGTGATGGGGTTGGTGTGCTGATGTCATCACATCAAGTGCTAACCTTTGGGTGTATCTTCATGTTGGCGAACCTGCCTGGAGACAGATTGAGGAGTGCTGTCTCAGTTACTAAGTACATCCCTTAGAAATATGTGTTTTCAGTCTTAGGAAACCCCTCGGAAAGCGTCAGGCAACCCTCCAAAGAACCGTGACCCAAAGGTTGAGAACCTCTGTCCTAGAGGGATGTGCAGTATCTATAATGATGGGGAGGCCATGTATAGCAAGCAACAGGGTGGCATCAACAGGAAGCAGAATGACCACATTACCCAAACACAGGAGGATGAGAATCAGAAATAGAGCTACAAACCCTGAAAGCCTGCCCCCCGTGAAACGTATCTTCTAGCAAGGTACCACTTCCTAAACTATTTGGGGTTTACTATCCCCAAATAGCTCTACCGGATGGAACCAAATGTTCGAACACACAAACCTCGGATAAACAGTTCTCTTTTAAAATCCTACACCCTCTCACAAAGGGCCAGCCTTCTGTAGCTCTTGCCACAGGAAACTCTGAGGTCTGCTTTCTAGGAAGTAGTCTGTGGGTGGGAAGGCATATTTCCAGATAGGAAAAAAAAAAAGGTGATGACCTGCAGTCTCCAAAATATTGGATGATTTGGCTGAAATTTTGATTTGGTAAAGACATGACATAAAGAAATCCCTGTGCATTTTGGGGGGATAATATAATCAATGGGGACATTCTAGAAAAAAATCAGAGAGTCCTTCAAACCTGAATTGTGATCCCACATTCCTAGCCTTAGTGCATAGCTAAAGGTAATGAACCAGTATGTTAGGAAGATAACTCCTGTAGCATCATTCATAGTAGGCCCTGCTGTCATGGGATGCAGTCTCACTTAGTAGGAGCAGACAGTGCCGTGTATGTTACCCTGGTTCTCAGACCTAAGGAGATTATTGTCAAGAGCCTGACCTGGCAGGGTGTGGTGGCCTTCCTCAGGAAAGGGCATTCAAGATATTAGATGCAGACATAAACAAGGGTATGTGAAGCATTTTCCTGTTTTCCTTGGGGCAGAAGAAACTGAAACAGAGCAGACTTCATCTGCAGAATCTGGAGGAGAGACTCCCACTCAAGAGGAATGTGTGGGGGGGGAAGCTCTGGTGTGTTTATGTCCAAGGAGGCAAGAATAAAGAGCAATAGGCCTTAAGTTCTCTTCTATCCTCCTGTCCCTTGTTGACCCCCTCTCCCTCCTGCTTTTCATCAGACAACTAGAAAAGTAATCAGTTGAACTTCAAGGCCTACAGAAGTTCACTTAGCTTCTCTGACTGCATGGATTTCTCTGTTAAACCTGTACAGATTCCATTCAGTAGGCGTAACACATCCTTCTATTGGTTTTCTGTTCCTATAACTTCACCTCTGCTTCCCAGCCAGCCACCAGCCTCTTCCACTGTTGTCATTTTCTGAGTCAGCATGTGAATTGTTTATTCATTAAATACGTCAGCTGGTGCCTTTCTTACTGCATCTTTTCAGATGTTCATCCATCAGCCCAGTCCATGAGTTTGGAGTTTAACTCCCTCCTTTGTCTCCTGAGTGTATCTTCACTATCAAATGCCTGAACGTACATCCCAGATTTTGCTTCAAATTCATATGATTTTCCACAAGTGTCTAGTTTGATCTAAGACCAATCACTCCCTTTCCCCACTCAGCTGCTGATGAGTCCTGCCTTGCTGGTGGTTTTAAGTTTAATTAAAACACCAAAAAAATAGAAATGAGGATGTTGACAGTATACAATGTTTACTCTATGAAACTGACTTTATCTTGCACAGTACCATGTACAAGGAATATATAGAATGAATTTTTTAAAATGTGTATGTAAATGAAAATAAAACCTAAACAATCAAGATAAAGTGTACTAATTTTCCTGGGTGTGTTTGCCTCTTTCTGTTCAAGTGCTTTCAGCTGCGCTGTTAAGTTGTTAATATGCGATCTCTCCAATTTTTTTTTATGAAGGCACTTGGTACTATGATTTTGGAGTGAAATGCTCTGTAGATATCTCTTAAATCCATTTGGTTCATAACTTCTGTTAATTTCACTGTGCTTCTGTTTAGTTTCTGTTTCAGTGACCTGTGCATTGGTGAAAGTATGGTGTTGAAACCTTCAACTATTAATGTATGAATTTCAATGTGTGTTTTGAGCTTTAGTAAATTTTCTTTTATGAATGTGGGTGCCCTTGCATTTGAGGCATAGATGTTCAGAATTGAGACTTTCTCTTGGTGGATTATTTTTCCTTTGGTGAATATGAAGTGTCCTTCCCCATCTCTTTTGTTAACTTTTGGTTGAAAGTTTATTTATTTGATATTTGAATGGCAACTCCAGCTTGTTTCCTGGGACCATTTGCTTGGAAAACTGTTCCCCATTCCTTTACTATGAGATAGTGTCTGTCTTTGTCATTGTCTTGTATGCAGCAAAATGCTGGATTCTGTTTATGCATCTAGTCTGTTAACCTGTGTCTTTAAATTGGAGGAATTGAGTCTATTGATGTTGAGAGATATTAAAGAGAGATGATTGTTCATTCCTGTTATTTTTGTTGCTAGAGGTGGTATTATGTGTATGTGATTGTCTTCTTTTGGACTTGTTGTGAGATGTTTAATTTCTCCTACTTTCTTGGGTGTAGTTACCCTCCTTGTGATGAATTTTTCCTTCCAGTATCCTCTTCAGGGTTGGATTAGCAGAACGATATTGTTTAAATTTGGTTTTGTCTTGGAATATCTTGGTTTCTCCATCTATGGTGATTGAGAGTTTTGCTGGGTGTAGTATCCTGGGCTGGCATTTGTGTTCTCTTTGGGTCTGGATGGCATCTGTCCAGGATCTTCTGGCTTTTAGAATCTCTGTTGAGAAGTCTGGTATAATTCTGACAGGTCTGCCTTCATATTCTTACAGCTTTTAATATTCTTTCTTTGTTCTGTGCATTTAGTATTTTAATTATTATATGATGAGACAATTTTCTTTTCTGGTCCAATCGATTTGGTGTTCTGTAGGCTTCTTGTACATTTATAGCCATCTCTTTCTTTAGGTTACGGAAGTTTTCTTCTATCATTTTGTTGAAGATGTTTTCTGGCCCTTTGATCTGGGAAATTTTTACCCTCTTCTATTCCTATTATTATTCAGTCTGATGTTTTCATTGTGCCCTGGATTTCCTGGAAATTTTGGGTTAGGAGTTTTGTACACTTTGTATTTTCTTTGACAACGTGCCAATATCTTCTGAGACTGAGATTCTCTCTTCTATCTCTTGTATTCTGTTGTTGATGATTGATCTGTAGCTCCTGATGTCTTTTCTAAGTTGCCTTTATTTGTATTTCCTTTATTGTTTCTATTTCCATTTTGAGGTCTTGGACTATTTTGTTCAATTCCTTCACCCTCTTGATTGTATTTTCTTGTATTTCTTTAAGGGATTTATGTTTCCTCTTTAAGGGCTTCCATCTGTGTTTTACTGTATTTCTTTAAGGGAGTTATACATATCCTCCTTAAAGTCCTCTGTCATCTTCATTAGATGGGATTTTAGGTCAGAATCTTATTTTTTCAGGTCTGTTATGGTATCCAGGGCTTGTTGTGGTGGGAGAACTGGGTTCTGATGTTGGCAAATTGCATTGGGTTCTGTCCCTAATGTTCTTGCGCTTGCCTCTTACCATCTAGTTATCTCCAGTGTTAACTGGCCTGGGTGCCTCTGGCTGAAGGCAGGTAGAGTTTTGTGACATGGGTTAGGGCTGGTCTCCTGGGAGGCAGGCAGTGCTGTCTCTCTTTGGGGGTTAGGGAACTTCTCTGTGTCTCTGGTTAGAGCAGGCCTCTTGTGTCCCTGTTTAGGGCAGACTTCCTGTGTTCCTGGCCAGGGTGAATATCCTGGCGACAGGTAGGCTCTGGTGTCCAGAGGCAGGATCTGCCCCAGTTACAGATGGAGGTGTAAACTGGATTGTGCCCCTCATTAAGGTAGACCTCATGTGTCACTGGATATTGTAGACCTCCTGAGAAACAGGCAGGCTGTGTCCCTGGTTATTGCAAACCTCCTTGGAGACAGGCAGGCTGTGGCCCTGGGTACTGCGGACCTCCTGGGAAGCAGGCAGGTTGTAGGGTATGGGAGGGTATTGGGCTGCTGATCTGGCCAGGGTGGAGAAGCAGACCAGAGGAAGGTGGAGCTTGGCAGGGTGGGTAGGTCTTACATCAGCTGAGCTCTGTGGGTGTCCCAGCTGGCATGGGAATTTGGGCAGGAATCTCACCTGTGTCCCTGGATACTGTGGACCTCTTGAGTAGCAGGCAGGCTGTATACCTGGTTACTGTAGACTTCCAGAGAGGCAGGCAGGCTATAGGATGTGGAAGTGTATCAGGCCCGCTGATCTGGACTCTTACAAAAATGTATGCAGGTAGCTCTCTCTATTATCTCTCTTGGCATTGTCATTTCCAATCTTTCAAGTAGCTAGGAGAACAAAGTACTAACTTTTTGTTTGTTTATCCATCATCTTCTAATTCTCTAATCTTTGTTTCCTCATCCTAGCAATTCTGTGGCCTCATAGACTTTTCTTCTTACACTGTTTGTTTCTAGATCACATATAAGCCTTTCTCCTATAAAATAAACCCATCCATCATTTGCTTGCTTTCTATAGATTCTTTCTTTTCCTATCCCTACCTTTTCTTCTTGAGACCACTCTAACTCTCTATCCTGGATGTCCCCAAGTTCACCCTGGCTAATTAATGCAGCAGTCATTGGACCGGTGGTCCATGTATCTCTTTGTAATTCCAAATTCAAGGCTAAGTCTGGCAATGAATTATTGCTACAAAGGACCATGTAGTCTTTTTATGGCCTCTGGGGTTGTGTGGTCTAGATCCTTTCCCATGGCCCTAAAGGACAGACAGAAGGCCTGTTCATCATCCTCCACAGCTTCATGACCATCTCCGTTCCTCATTCTCGAGAACCCATCTGTTTCATTTATTTTGGTGTGATTACCTCTGTGTAATGGGGGTGGTGGTAGTGAGAAGTATATTCCCCAGAAAGAAAGATAGGAAGTAAAATAGAAGAGAAAGTAGATCAGCTTCAGGCCAACAGCAACCATCAACGCACTTGGGATTGTGGGCATCAAAGGCCTGGCGATGCTCCAGGGGCAGGAACTGTGTCACACCTCCCCTTATGCAGCCATGCTGACCCAGCAGTATTTAGTGGTTTATTATTTTTGTTTAAAAGCACACTATGTCTAATCTTCATGAGAGGGCTGTATTTCCCAGGAGGTACACAGGCACAGTGCTAAGCAAGTCTCTTTTAGGACAGGAAACCTGAGCCCCTTGACAAGTCATCTGTGCCCAAGGGCTCTTCTCAATGGAAGCAAATATTACTGACAACAGGCGACAGAAAGGAGAAGGCAGAAGTTCAACTCACTAAAAATATAAACTTGACTCAGAATACTCACATGATGTCACAAAAGAGAAGTTCTCCTGCCTGTCAGATGGCAAGGAGTGAGGGGTGGGGGAGTCACATGTCCCCTTTGCCAAAGCCATGCTACAGTAGCTCTCTGTCCCTCATACCCTTAGGTCTGACTCATTTCCTCCCTTGCCTTCAGAATCAGCTCTACTATGCTGCCCAGGTTGAGAGCAGGGCCAGGTGTTGTGAGTGTGGTAGCTGGCAAGGGGTGGGGCCAGCTCAGCACAGTGATGCATCTGCATGGTTCTTAAGGGTAACAGGGACCTGTGCCATCAACATAGACCCCGGCTTCCCTAGGATTATGGACCCAGACATGGCCCCCAGCAGCAGCATGGGTTTGGATGTCCCCATGGCCTAAGGTGGCATCGTGGGTTACTCAGATCATATGTCCTCTCACGGCAACCTGGCTATATGGTCTCCAATTGCAACCCAGACCATGGACATCTGCTTGGCCTTTGGTAGTAACTCAGGAGCCACAGATATAGACACAGACTCCAGATGCAACAGGACTATGCACTCAAACACGGTCCTTGGTGGCAGTTCCAGCCAGGTCCTCACCATGGCCTTCTCATGTGTGCCTGTCTCACTACTGTCCAGTTTCCAGTTCCACCTTTCTTCACAGTGTTCAAACACCTCAGCTTCACGTTCTGATCCCTCTCTCCATGCTTACCCCATACTTCCCATCTCTCCATCACACGCGTACACGGGAGTGGCGTCCACAACAGGTGCATCTTTCTCCCAGCTGCCCTGACTGTGATTGTTTGTTTAGACTTATTTATTTATTTTATGTGTATGAGCACACTATCACTGTCTTCAGACACACCAGAAGAGGGCATTGGATCCCAGTACAAATGGTTGTAAATCATCATATGGTTACTGGGAATTGAACTCAGGACCTCTGGAAAAGCAGTCAGTGCTTTTAACTGCTGAGCCATCCTAGGCCTCCCTGCTCATGTGTATCAGCTTAACCTTCCTGTGGATCCTGAACATCTGGAGTGGTCCCTGGCTCAGGTCCCTGTTACCATTAAGGACCAAAAGCTGTTACCTGTACATGGGATATGTTCTTCTAGCTGGGCTGCCTTGCTGAGCCTTGCAGAGACTTGAAGTGCCAGGGTGGGAGAGATACCTGGGGAACTCCCATCTGTCCAGAGGAGAAGAAGAGGTGGCAAGGATTGTGGGAGGGAGTGACCAGGAGGGGTGCAACGAATGAGTAGGGCGTAAAGTGAATAAGTAAAAATAAATAAATTAATAATAACCAGAGCCTCGAAGTAGTTTCAGTTGCATCTCCATCATGATTAAGTATGTTCCAAATCTTCACATGTATTCACTGGCTGTTGTTCTTACTTTAAAAAACAAACAAACAAAAACTTTGTTCAGTTCCTTAGTGCATTTTTTTTAAAAAAATTCTTCTTATTTAGCTTTTGAGTTCTTTGTCTATCCTGAGTATCGATGCTCTGCTTCCCATTCTGAAGGCAATCTCTTTACTTTCTCTTCCAGCGTTTCAGAGACTCAGATCTTACACGGAGATCTTTGGAGTTTATTTTTGTGTAAGGCCAAAGAAGATGTTATGTGTCCCCAGCACTATCTTTCTTTCATAGATGCTTTGGGCATCTTTGTAAAAAACCAGTAGCTGTACAGGCTTATGTCTGAGTATTTTATTTTATTTGTGGATCTCCCTGTCTGAAGGCAATACCACCCCATCCTTTGTAGTATGACTTGAAATTATTAAAGGTGACAGAATTACTGCTTTTACTTAGGATTACACTGATTATCTGAGGTTTTTTGTGCTTCTAAATTATTATTATTATTATTATTATTATTATTATTATATTTTATATTTCTACACTGGATGGCAATGGTATTTTCATGGAGACTGCAGTACCTCTGAAGGGTTCATTTACTGAGGATGGCCATTTCACACTATTGATGCTCTTAAGCCATGAGCCTGGGAGAGGAGGATCATTGATCTTCTAGTGTTTTCTTCAATTTCTCTCTTGATTGTTACAAGGTTCTCATTAGAGGAGTCATTCTTGTCTTTGGTTAGGTTTATTCCAAAGAATTTTGGAGGCAATTTTAAACAAGATTGTTTGCCTGCCTTTGCCCCTCAGCATGTTAGTTATTGGCAGATAAGAATACTGCTGATTTTTCTCTGTTAATTTTTTTCTGCCAATTTGTTGAAAGATTTACCAGATTTAAGAATTTTCTGGGGGATGAATAGATTTCTCAGTGGTTAATAATGCCAAATGCTCTTCTAAAGGAATCAGGTTTGATTTTCATCACCCACATGGAAGCTCATACCTGACTGTCTATAACTGCAATCCCTGGGAATCTAACACTTTAGTTTGGTTTCCACAGGCACCAGACACCCACATGGTATAATGACATACATGCAGACAAAACACTCATGCACCTACAGATAAATGAATAAATTTTAAAAAGAATATTCTGGTGGAGTCGTTAGGATCTTTCTCAAACTGAATCACATATCTTTAAATAACAATACTTTGACTACTTCCTTTTCTATTTGTATTCTTTCTGTTTGGTTGTCTTCTACTACTTTAGCTGGTATTTTCAACACTACACTGGAGCAAGCATATGGCACCTTTGTCATATTTCTGATTTTAGTGCAAATACTCTGTTTCACTGAAAAATCTCACCCCCAACTAGCATAATATTATTTATATGTTCTTCAGATATAGGCTTTATTATGTTCATTTGTTTCTTTAATTTGTAGTTTTTTGGGACTTTTATCATGAAGGGATGTTGGTTTTTGTCAAAAAGCCCTTTCTACGTTTATCAAGATGACTATAAGATTATGAGTCCATCTATAACATGTGTTATATTTATTTATTTAATACATGCAAATACAATATGCACTGACCAAAAGCAGTGTGGGGAGGCGATTTTTTTTTTTCAGTTCACAGGTACAGTCCATCACCAAGGGAAGTCAGAGCTGGAACACAAAACAGGAACCTGGAGGCAGGAACCAAGACAGGGGCTATGGGGAGTGTTGCTTACTGTCTTGGCACCCATGGCTGACTAAGCTTGCTTTATTATACAATCCAGGGCAACTTGTTCAGAGGTAGAATGTCCCATAGTGCTCTGGGCCTTGTACATTAATCCTTAATCAAGAAAATGTCCCATAGACAAGCTTACAGGCTGATCTGAAGTAAGCAATTCTTCAGCTGAAGTTCCTTCTTCCCAATGATAGTAGCCTGTGTCAAGTTGACATAAACTAACCAGAACACCACTCCCAAATCTCTGGGACAAACATGCTTAGGCATGATGAATGAACTCCTTGATATTTTCTTGAATTTAGTTTGCAAGTGTTTGCTGAGGTATTATTTGCTTGTTTATTTCTTCTCTTTGTTTGTTTCTGTCTTATTCATCTATGTTCAGGGAAATTGGTCTATATTTTCTCTTTCATCTGTATCACATAGAAAAAATTGGTAGAGTTCCTTCCTGTCTTATGTAATAGTTTGAAGAATGTTTGACATTGGTGTTCACAATTCTTAAGAACTCAGAAGTTATTTAACTTGGCCCTGGACTTTTTAAAAGTAAGGTATTTTATGTTTTTTTTTTAAATATAAATTATAATAGAATAGATGTGTTTGAATTATTTATATTATCTTGGCTTACTTTTGGTAGATTGTATGTATCTGGAAATTTGTTAGTATCTTTTTTTTTCATTTTCCATTTAAGTGGAATATGTTTTCAAAGCATGTTGTCCTCATCATTCCCTGAGTTTCATTAGTACTGTTGAAAAGGACCCCTCTCATCTCTAATTATATTAGCTTGGATCTTCTCTTTTGGTTATTTTGGCTAAGGATTGGTTTAATTTATCTTTTCAAAGAATCAACTTTTAGTTTTATGATTTCATTCTGTTCTTTTATTCTGTTTAGTTTCTATATTAAATTGCACATTGATCTATTTTTTTACATCTACTGATTTTGGATTTGGCTTGTTTTTATTTTTCCAAAGACTTATGATAATATCAGTATATTATATTGGAATCTCTCTGTCTTTTTAAATGTTGGTGGTTCCAACCAAGAACTTTCCTCTTAGGGGTGCTTTAATTGTACCCACTAGGTAAATATGTTAATTTTTATTCTCTTTCATTTATGGAAATACCTTGATCTTATTCTTGATTTCTTTAATGACTTATTCACCATTCAGTAGCATGTAGTATAACCTCCTTGAATTTGTTCATGTTCTGTAGCTTTTGTTGCTGTTGATTTGTAAGCTTTTCCCACCAAGAGCAGATAGACTACAATGCCTTCTTTATAATATTTTTTCTTCCTTAAAACTCATTTTGGGTCCCAATATATGATCTATTTTAGAGAAAGCTCCATGGCTGCTCTGAAGAATATGTATTCTTCAATATGAATGGAGCCACATAGTCAGTATTCAACCATCAGTAAAACACATGTCACTCTTTAAAAAATTGCTTTATTTTTTTAAGTTTACTTGTATGTAAAGTTTAATTTACTGCTTTATAAAATCCTGAGGATAAGTGCACATGTGCATGCAAGAGCCAGTAGAATCCAAAAGTAGCATCAAGTCATGGATGGAAACTGGAATTTCGGGGCATGTGAGGAGTCATGTGGGTGGTGGGAAATGTCCCTTGGTCCTCTGCAGGAGTAGCAAGGTTTCCTAACTTCCGAGCCTTCTCTCTAGCCCATTATAACAATCGTGCACAGTGAAATCCCTTCTATCTGATTATACATGACTGACTATAAGTTATGGATATCAGTGGCATAACAGAGCATCATTAGATATAAATGGGCAAAGGGCACAGATATGTTCAGGATAGGGAGAGCTGAATGAAGGCATCATAAGATCAAGCTGACAGGAAGAAAGCGTACTCATCTTAGAACATGGTTTCTCCCTACTTGCTCATCCTCACAGAGCTGTAGGAGTGGTGGAGATGCTGAAGTGTGTAACTCTCCCTATGTAGTAAATGTACCTTCGTGGAGTTGAGAACCTCCCACAGAACTGGATGCTGTTGGTTTTGTTGTGCCTGATGAAGAAAAGGAAGGGATGGTCAGCACAGAACCATGAGCCACCAGAGAAAAGGGGAATGATTTTGACAGAGGAGGCTGCTGCAGCCTCTGTGCCTTCCTCATGGACCTCCACTACAACTCTTGTGAATAAACGTGGACACACACAGGTTTCTCTCTGGAGACATTGCTGATAAGTCAGCCTTGGCCTTTTCAAAGACATCCATCATTCTGCGCTGAAGCACAGATTTCATCTCATAATCCTCTTGGAGTTGAAATTTTGGAAGGAAAATGTTAACCTCAGTGAACCACATAATGTCAGGTTTGGTCCAGGCTGTTAACTTTTCATAGGTGAGATCATTTCCCACCTGACAAAGGAGAATTAGAGACTTTCAGATTCACAGTTGATGTCTTACCAGAGCCACATGGGCACTCCTACTCCCAGTACCCTCCGTTGTCAGACACGGGCACTGAGTATTCACATAGCCAGACAGAATGAGGGTCCCACTGTCTTATTAGCTTATATGTGACTTCCTTAGTGGGCAGGGATGCCAAGCAGCCCAGGGTAGGAAGACCTGGCTAGCCTCCCCTACGTCACTTCTGAGACATCTTTTATTTTGACAGGTGTCCATGTCCAGGTGATTATGATTTAGGTTTTATTTGGTTTTGTTTTCTTGGACTAGACTTAGTTTCAAAGATAGTAAATCATTGCTGCTAAAATAAAAATGAAAAATCTGAAAGAAACTATTCTTGTTGTGAGCCACACCAGAAGGGAGGTTGATTTTGTGAGCTGTCGTGGCTTGAATGTGAAATTCCTCCCAAAGGCTTATAGCAGGCCTTTGTTTTGAAGCTTGTGACAACGTTTTTGGAGGCAGCTAAAATTTTAGACATGAGGTGGGTCTAGCTGAATGAAGGCCATAGTTGCTGGAGATGTTTCTTGGAAGCTCATCTTTGATCCTATGTGTTCTTTCTCCTTTCTATGCTTCCTGTTAACTAAAAGGTCTGTATTCCCTGCTACATGCAGCTTCCACAATGCCAAACAATGCTGGTACCATGTAACTTGAAACAAACCCTCTGAAACAGTGAGCCAAATACATCCTTTCTGCCCTGGGTTATTCACGTCAGGCATCTTGTCAGTGATGAAAAACTAGCTAAGAGAGGAAAAACCCTAGAGAGGCAATGGCACAGTTATGAAGATGGATGCTGAGAACCAGGGGATCTGCTCTGCTTACAAGATCCTTTAGGCCATGCATACTTGACTGCCCACCATTCAGAGGTTGGCTCACACACCATGGGAAATCCCACTGCAAGGAAGGCCAAGATTTGTTATAATCTTTGCCTGACTTCTCTTCCTCTTTGCTGACTAAAATGCAATATTTTTGTCTATTTTATGGTTTCAGATATTATATAAAATACTAACAGAGATCGTGACTTGGATTATGTTTATGGAGGGGGCCTATTTTCCAATTACTCTGCTAAGTTCAACTATTTGAGTTGCCCTGCTTTTATCCTGTTAGGTAACCATCTCCCATTCTAGTAATGAATTTATGTCATACGGCAAGGTCAAAAAGCTTACAATGGGAATTTTGGACACAGCTTTGAGTCCAAAGCCATGTGCCCACACATAACTTGAAGCTAAATCTGAATACCAGCCCCTAAAATGGAAATAAGGAAGGTAAAATCATTGAGTTGTTCTAATGACAAAGGACACAAGGGACACTGGATTCTTCTCGAAGACATTTAGAGTGTTGAATGCTATAGACTCTCCTGGCTCACCTTGCTGAGGTCCACACCATCATCTGGGAGCAGGACCACCAAGCTCAGCTCCATGCCCTTGTAGGACATCACCAACAATCTAGCTGGCACCTCCTTCACATAGCTATAGTAAAGAGTGTCTTCCTGATGCATCATCTGCACTGGCCTTTTCTCATCCTGAGCTGAAAATTAGATGACATAAAACATATTTTTGAGAGAAGTCATGGTTTCCAAATGAGCTGCAGTTAATTTCAGGAATCACAATGAAATTTTTAGCATGCACAATGTAAACAATATTCATGATTCAGTGAGCACTTAGACAATGTCTGCCCGCCTCGTCCTGACTTCATTGAAAATATTGAATATCAGCAGATAAGGGACTGTCTCTGTTAGGATGTGTCCTATGAGATAAAACACCATGCTAAAAAGCAACTTGGGGAGGAAAGGATTTACCTGATTACAACTCTCAGGTCACATTCCATTTCTGAGGGAATTCAGAGCCAGAACTCAGGCTTAAGCCATGAAGGAATGTTACTTAATGGAATGACCCTGTGGACTTCTAAGCCTGCTTTCTTTCATAACTCAGGACCACCTGCCAGTGTTGGCACCACCTGCTTTGTGCTGTTCCCTTCTCCAGGAATCAAGAAAATACCCAACAGATTTGCCTCTAGAACAATCTTATGGAGGCAATTTCTCAATTTAGAATCTTTTTTTTTTATTGTGTTAAGTTCACACACACACACACACACACACCCCAAGAACAAAAATAAAAACCCAAACCAAAAATTTTCATGATATGTGTGTGTGTATGTATTATAGAAAGACAATGTGTTATCTAGAAAAAGAATTGTAGCATTCACATAATGATGTTCTAAATCCCTAGAGTTGAGTTTAAATGATCCACAAAGGCGCATGTTTCAAAGCCTTTGTCCCCAGATACAGCACTACTTAGCTTAGCACTAAGAGCTAGCCAAATGAACATAATACTAACTGAGGACCCAGCTATTCCACTCCTGGGCATATACCCAGAAAATGCTCCAACATGTAATAAAGACATATGTTCCACTATGTTCATAGCAGCCATATTTATAATAGCCAGAAACTGGAAACAACCCAGATGTCCCTCCACAGAGGAATGGATACAGAAAATGGAATACTACTCAGCTATTAAAAACAATGACTTCATTGAAATTTGCAGGTAAATGGATGGAACTTGAAAATATCATCCGAGGGAGGTAACTCAGTCACAAAAGAATGAACATGGTATGTACTCACTGATAAGTGGTTATTAGCCCAAAAGTTCGGAATACCCAAGAGTCACTTCACAGCAACAATTGGGCTGAGTATAAGGTCCCAGATGGAGGAGTTGGAGAAGGGACTGAAGGAGCTGAGGGAGTTTGCAGCCCCATGGAGGGAGCAACAGTGTCCACTGGCTTGATCTCCTGATGCTCCCGGAGACTGGATCACCAAGCAAAGAATACACATGGAGGGACCCATGGTGCTGGCCACAGATGCGGCAGAGGAGGGTCTTGTTAGCCATCAGGGGAGGAGAGGCCCTTGGGCCTGAGGTTGTTAGATGCCCCAGTATAGGGGAATTCCAAGGAGGGAAGAGGAGAGTGGGTGGGTGGGTAGGGAAATACCCCCACAGAGGCAAGGGTAGGGAATGGGGAGGTTCCAAAGGGGAGATCTGGAAAGGGGGAAACATTTGAAATGGAAATAAAGTATCAAAAACAAAAACAAAAACAAAAAGAATCATGACTAGAGAGAGAAAAACCCTTTATAAAATACTGTCTATGTGTATATCCTTTCTAGTATAAAAATGTAATCAGTGCCTAATAAGAAAATAAGAAAAATCAGATGGAACTGAGCCAAGTACAAGTTGAAAAGCTGCATTTCAGAGAACCATCTGTTGTTAAACAAAACAGAAAATATGCAATAAACTTTAGGAAAAAAAAAAAAAGAACTAGCCAAACTTTTAGGAGGTTGGAATCAATGGAAGAAAGCCAAATATTTGAAAAGGGGTGCCCCTGAAGGACATATTGGCATTCTAGTCCCTTGTTTTTTGTCTATTTTGCTTCCTGAGTGCTGAGAGGTGTAGACGCCTTCACCATGCATTTCCACCATGCTTTACTGCACCAGCACAACCTGGAGTGATTGAGTCAATGAACCCAGACTGAAACTTCTGGATTCATTAGCACAAATAAACATTTCCTACTTGAATTTGACTATCTCAGAGAATTTGTTACACTAATGGAGATACAACTAATACTTCAGATGTAGGATTTTCACCATTTAACATGGTTAACAATTATAACTAAAAAACCCAACATAAATAAGTATAAATGACAGAAAAAGTTATCATAAAGTAGACCAGAACATGTTCATAGTGCTGTGAATGGGACTATATAGACAGATACATACTCTCAGAAAACTACCTGGACAATGGAGCCTACATGCTCAAAGGTTCATGATGGGTCACAACCTTCTAGCCTATTACAGAGCAGCAAGCTCAGGAGCACAGACACTCACAGGCTTAGGGTGGAGCTACATCCTTATAGCCCATCAGAGGGAAGGGAAATCCTAAGTTAAATTACTACAAGATTGAAACCATATGGTCCATGCATCTTTGTGATGCAGTAACAGTCTGATAACCTATCCCAATGCAGAAAATTCTTGCCACCCATTGCAAGTTAGGAGCCATCAGGATAGAGTCTCATGTATCTTTTTTATCGTTTATTCCAGTTAGTTTATTTCTAATAGTCTAGCAGTATTTTTTAAATACAGAAGTTGGCCATCTGGGAAGACTTTAATTACAGTGATACAATAAACATAAAAATTTGCTACAGACTACCCATAATAAATTTTAAGCTTCCAAATAAAAGAACTCATTCTTTTATAAACTTTTTTATTGTGCTGCTAATAAAAAGACTATGGGAAGTTTAACATTCATAGTGCTCAAAAATGTAATAAGTTATGATTTGTAGGGATTGGGTAATTGTCATAAATCTACTTTAAATTACACTCTAGTTGACATGGGATCTTAATCACTCATTTTCAATACTAGAAAGTTATAATTACTGATTAATAATAATAAATTGACCAATAATTTAAAATGTTTATTTTAATTAAAAAATACTCTGTTATATAAATGTTTGTATATTTCTTTTTATTCTGCCTCATGCTCTATTCACATTTTATATTGCCTTAGCACCTCAGTTTTTTTCTTTAAGGAACTTAAAGGGAAACTTGGGTTTCTAAAATGAGATTGCAACAAACGTTATGAGAAACTATCAGAAATGCTAAGAGTCACCATCCGTGCACAAACTCATGCAGGCAGAAAATATTCCTTATTCTTATCATTTCTCTACAGAGTTGAACCTTTCAGTCAAAAACATAAGTCTCAAATGGTTTTTGTGCTTTCCTGACTTCTTTCTTTCTGAGCTGAGTGCCAAGGCCAGTGCCCCATATAGGATATGCAGTCTCTATCACTGAACCCTGACTTATGCATTCACAATTAAAGTTTTCCATGGAATTTCTTCATCATACTGGCAGGAAGTTCTGGATACTGTTTCTTATCTTATTATTTTAAATGGCATTTCCCTGGTGGATTCTTTGTAAAACTGGCAGTCCCATGTCCCTTTGAAATATAATGCACTGATGAGAAGGAGTCTGGTCTGTGAATCAACTGAGTCATTTGACAACAACTCTGGAATTTTGCCTTTTGAGAAAGCAGAGATTTCATTCACCAACATTTTACACACATGTGAGACATAAACTGATAAAACATGTGCATAGATCCAAACATTATGTGTTCAAATTTGCTGAATTTAGATAAATAGATTAAAAATAAATTAATACAAAACATCATAAACAGCTTTGACTTGAGGTCAGGCACACTGGAGGAACATCACCAAGCTGAGGATAGAGGAAGATTTGTAAGTCCTTCATGGAAAGCAGGCTTGGGGAAAACAAGTGGAGAACAAAGCAAGGAGGGAATGTGGGAAGAAACCAGTTACCTCTGGGCTAGCTACTGTTGGCTGCCATTTTGATTGCATCTGGAACCTGCTAAGAGCCATGTTTCTCTGTGGGTCTGTGAGGACCTTTCTTAGAAAGAGTAACTAATAGAGATAAAGCTACCCAGGTTGGACAACACATTGTTATGTTACCATATACAAAGGTCAGATAATGAAACAGAACTGCTCTTGCCTGCTTGCTTTCAGTCCTTGCTTGTGAGGGCATCTGGTCTATTCAAGCCACCATACTGGACATTTTAAGCTGACAATTGATTTGGCCATCATGAGGAGGAAGGCTAGTAGCTCTGCAGAATCCTCTAGGCCTTCCATGCCAGACTGAGCCTGCAGAGGACTCCACCTTTATAGATTCAGCAGTTACCAGATCCTCAACCTCTCCACATGTAGATGGTCAATGGCTGAGTGACTATTCATTCTGTATTGTGTATGCTAATCTACTAAATCTCCTCTATAATATGCATTCATTCTGTTCCTCTAGAGAACACTTAATAATATATTAATGTTAATATAAAGTTACATCTAGCACTCCATGGTCATGCCCAGTTCTAACATACCACAACACGTCAGAGACACAAAGATAGAAAGCAGTCTGTGGAGGAGGTGCTATTATTTTACACCTTGGAGTCCATCCCAGAAAGACATAATGAAGGTCAGGGGACAGATTCCTTTCTTCTCTATTAAGGAGTATCCTTTCACTGATCAAAGCAGTCCTTGGTAATTTACAATATCAAGAGTGCACAAGAGGTAAAACTCTAACGAGAAATGGACAATTAATGAGTCTAAGAAAAGATTTTCCTTCTATACTCTCTGTCTTTTAGAATAAAGTACCTAGTGACACAGAAGCATCTGAATGTTTCAAATATCAGACATTGGTCTCAATGATCACAAAGACCAATGCTGGAATCTGTCATATCTGACATCAAAACATAAAAGCTTCAACCCCAAATGGGAGGCTCTTTCAGGTTAATGTAACTGAGCAGTCCTGACAGAGTATTGTCAGTGGAAATCAAGTCTGGGTTCATCAAATGTAAGTAAGGGAAGTAAGTTCCTGTAGAAGCAGGAACTGTGGAAGCTGAAACAGGAGTTCTCTTCAGAGGTAAAGATGGTGAGAGCTGAGACAGCACAGACTCTAGGAAGAAGCAGACACCAGGATGAATTAGGGGAAGTTCTACCCATGAATCTCCATCTCAGAGATGGAGGAGTCACATGACCTGTGAATGTTGCAAAGCACACATGTCTTCAAATGTAAACTGTTATATTGAAAATCAGGCCCACGAGTTCTCATCACATTTGCATCAGCCCTCCCCTGTCCTAGGAAAACACAAACAACTCTGTATTTAAAACCTAAGTGTCTGAGTAGAACTTCCACACAGTCACTGAGCTCTAAATTATACCAGGTGGTCTAGACAGTCTGAATCACTTTGACTCTGAAATGACTGTGAGATCAGTCTGTGGTGGGGAGAAGGGGAATTAAGAGACAGGGCAGAGAAGGAAGAAGAGAGAGGGGAGGATGGAAAGGACAAGAATGTGGAGTGTGGAATAATTTGAAATTCTGACCTTCAGTCTGTTTGGAGACCCACGTGTTTATGTGTTGCCTGGACTCCTCTGTAGCTTCAGCAAAGGAGAGCTGCTCCATCTCTGAGTCACAGAAGTGAAGAGAGGACTCCTTGAAGGTCTTTGGAGAGAAAATGTTTGGGAAAGTAACATTAAAAAATAATATTTAACCAAGCTTCCTAACCTTCTGTAAACTATGGCTTTAAGAAAACAAAACTGAAACGAGTGTAGATATAACCTTAAACAACGATCATCTTCGTGTACTGGCCTTTGCAAGCGGGAATAACCACACATGGATAAATAAAAATTAGAGGTAGTCAATATGAATTATTTTAAGGTATTATTATAGAATTGTGATTTTTTTGGAGATTAGGGTGAAGGTCATTTAAGTGAGTCTCACAATGTAGCCTAGGCTGGCCTAAAACTTGTGGCCCTCCTATCTCAGCCTTCTCAATATAGGTATTACAGATGTACAACCTCACACTGAGTAGAACGTGATGTGTAGTTTTCTCCCATTCTCTAGAGTCCTTCTCCTAGGATCCACAACAACAACTACCTTGCTTTCAACTGCTATTATTCTACTGACACAACTTACTGGGAGGACTTCACACGTTTTGTCTGCAAAGAGCCTGTTGGCCACTCTAAGGGAGTACTTTCTGTCTGGTTTGTTCAGGTTGCTGAGAAGCCACTGGAAGCCCTGATGGATGTCTTCCTCTTTGTTCAAACCAAGTGCCTGGGAAGGAAAAGATGAAACATGAGCTCAGTGATGGAACATTTGGTTTCAAAAGGAATTGTCGAGGTAATGGGATGGCTCAGAAAATGCATGAGGATCTGGTTTACAGTCTCACTAAACACAGAAGATGGGCCCAGTGGTGCATGGAGGCCATCCCAGCACTTGGAGGAACAGATAAGAGTGAGACACCTAGCACTGACTCCTGCCCCCCACAGAAGAGGTCCATAAAGGCATGTACACACACACACACACACCCCTGTCATTTGTGTACATAAGCTCTGTATAGGTGTTTATTAGTGAACCTAAACCTAGTAAAGACCATGAAGACTAATTAGGAAGAAGTCTCTTTAACGTATTTGCCTTCGTGTCCTCATGGACTACGTTTGGAAAAGATGAGAATGAGCACTTATACCTGAAGGGATCCTCATGAGAAAGGAAGTCCTGACAAACCACAGAGCAGCAGTGATGGCTTCCCACTGTGAAGCTGTATGCTGAGGATTTTTCACAGGCAAATGGCTCCTGCCTGTCCTGGAACACTTTGAGGTCAGAAACCCATTTCCTAATCTCCTGGAATGCTCTCAGGATGCTTGTTAAAAGTAATCAACCCAATGCCCAGTCAGCATGTGAGCAAGCTACAGACATTTACCCCCTTCAGTATCCTAGCTGATATAAGGAAAGTTGGACAAAATTAAGAGCAAGAAGTATTCTTCCTTGCCAATGAATAATTACCAAGTCTGTTGCTCTAAAAATAAGATAGATCTCAGCAAACTCAAAGAATTTCAACATCTTTTTTCCCTTACCTTGGAATATTTGAGATTGAACCTAAGTTATAACCCTACTACACCCTTCCTCCACCTTTTAAAAAGATTTTGAAATTTCTAACTACTTCCCTAGGCTAGACTTGGACTTGGGATCCTCCAGTCTCAGTCTTCTTAGTAGCTGTAATTAAAGGCCTACTCCACCAGGTATTATTGCATGCAATTTTAAAAACCATGCTTACTCCAGCTAGGCTTTGGGACTAATAGTTGCTACCTGCCCTCTTGTCAGATAACAGCTGCTGCCATGTTGTCAGCTGGTGTTTTCTTGAGACTGCCTGTTTCTCTGGCTGGCTTTGCTAAGCCACTCAGCATTCTTCCCTCCTGAGAACACCTGGGGTTCTGCTCGGGTTCCACTGATATCCACCTCCTTGGCTGAGAATGCTCTGTGACTGTGCACACTCTCTTGCCCACCTGAGTCACACTGATGGAAAACACTAGACATTCTTAATATTTAAAATCAACTAGATGATGCAAACACTGGGCATGGAATCTGTTGTCCTAAACTTATCAGGTATCCTATGTTGGAATTCTTCTGGTGGCAGAAGCCGCTACCAGGTCTAACTGCCCCAGGATTACATGGTGTCCATCTTCTCAGCTCCTCAGCCTGGCCAAAAAAGTCCTCTTTCTATCTCGCGTTCTCCTCTTCCTTTCTGGGACCCTGAGACCTGGAAATCCTGCCTCTATATCTTCGTGCATTGATTGGATTCTGCCATCTTTATTTAGCCAATCAAACAATTAGAGAACCTCCACCTGTATCTCACCTTATCTGTCCACACACACACACACACACACACACACACACACACATATATATGTATATATATATATATTTGACGGTTTTCAATTTATATCTGGGAGAAGATACATATCTTCTCCCAGATATAAATTGAAAACCATCATGACAAGTAACTTACACAGTATGAGGTACAAATGACATCCAGTCCATCAGTTTGTCAATTTAGATAAAGTACTGTACCATCTATCCTAACTGAAAAGGCCTAGAGTTATGTCCTGGTTTTAGCTTGTACACCATCTGAAAACCATCCTCTCAAATCTATATCATCTTTCTCAATGCTAAACATCTTGGGTTGGCTCTGAGACTACAACCAGTCTTCAAGCCCAACAGAAATCCAAGAGTGACTTAAATATTACCTGAAAAATATAGGAAACACTAACATAGCTTCCAAAACTAAAACAAATGGTAGAGACACCTGCCTAACTCACAGTCCCCTATTCCTCAAAATGTTGGGGCTATTGTCTTCAGTCTACTGGCCCACAGCATCCGACAGACCTCAAGTGAACCAGGGAGTATCATGGAGAACTAGCTTATTCTGTCTCAGCAGAACTAAGCTGTCAACTATCATGTATCTTGTGTCCTTTCATGGACAGTATTTTTTGTCTGTAGATGAATTAGGGCAACTTCTGCCCAGTGGCTGCCCTGTCACAAAAACAACCTCCTGGTAATGATGTTCAACACCCTTTCCAAAATGTGAAGGGGGTACTGTCAGGAGCAGACATGTCTCTAGACAAATGATTTTCAAATAATGAAACAGGCATCAACGTTGTATTCTGTGGATTTCTCATGCTTTTGAAGACTATCTATCTAAGTTAAGTATATCTGAACGGTTACCCTTTAACTACTCTCTGCTTTTCTACTTGAAATATCTCAAAAACACCCTTTTATAATAAACTCAGAACCATGAGTTTGCTCTTTGGACCTTAGTTTGTATTCTTGAAAGAGTTGCATAGGCAAAAGGTATAGAATAAAATTATATATGCACCACTGGTAAATGAATTCTAGACAAAGTATTGAGAGTTCCCCAAAGTTATTCCTGAGGAAATCTCATTGACCTTAAAGAAGTCTTACTGGAGGAAATTCTGTCTTTCCTCTTTAGCCCCTGCTCCATGAAACAGTGTGTGCATATTCCTACTGTCCCTTCTCAGCAGCTCTTATGCATGTGACATGGGTGTGGTTATGACAGAGAACTTACCTGAGATATCTGCACTGTGGTCTGTCCCTTTGCTCCCGAGAGAACCATAGCTAGAGCAGAGGAGATGCTCACAGGGGAATAACATACATTTTTGAAGGGTTGCCTTGACATAGCATCTTCAAAAGATGGATGGCAAAGGTACCATTTGTTTCAGACAGAGTATTCATGGTGCAGAGTCTGGAGGGAAAGGAGATGTGGAACTCAACACAGAGCTGAATGTTCATTGTTCTGAGGCAGGGGAATCTGGGACTCTATTTCTGATTGTCATTTCAAAGCTAATAGGTACTTTAAATCAAATTTCAAAAATTCATTCTAGGTCACAGTCTTTCTGATTTTAAAGTTATTAGCTAAGTGTGGCCATGGCAGCAGACAAAATTAGCTTCTTTCTCATCTATACAGGTAGAAAGAAAGATCATCAGGAACAAAAATAGGACACAGCAGAGAGGGGCTGGCTCTAGTCTCCCTCCATAGAGACATCTACATATCTTCTGAAGAATGTTGAGTTTTAGATAAAGAGGAGGAGGAAGAGAAGAGGAAGCAAGGAAGAAAACAACTAGAAGCATCTTGGTTCTTTAACCTGGCTTCAGCAACTCTGCATTCTGGATCCTGCCTGTGAAGAATTCTCTTGAGATACCCAGGTGTGCATTAGACAGTGCCCTCTCCATTTGTAGTTTTACCGGAAAGACACTGAGATGCTGAATAAAACCCAAATACAAGCTGGCATGATTACTCTGCTGTGTATCAGGGAGCATTCCCCTGTAGTGGCTGCTCAGGGGACCTTCCATCTGCTGCAAGCACCCAAACTGCTTTTTTCTTGAGCATGTGTCACTTTCCAAATGAATGGACAGCTTGGCCAGACTAAGTAATTGCTCCTGACACCTTAATCCAATTCTGAGTCACTGTGCATCCCATGGCTGTTCTCACACTGTCATATGACCTTTGAACCTAGGAAGTGGGTTCCAGAGTGCTTCCTAGTGTGCTGCATTCCTAAAATGCAGGTCAAACGCCTAGGGAGCCTCAGAACACCCCAACCCATGCTTCTTCCTACTCCTCAGACAGGGACACAGCATCCTTAGAGTGTACTTAGATCCTTTGACTCTTCCCCTCAAGTCTCCCAGGGCTCTGGAGGAAAGGTAGGGCTGCTTTATCTCAATGTCTTACCCTCTGGTTGGTCCTCTCATCTGACCCAGCTTGCCCCTCCCCCTGCATTCCTGCCCATCCTTAAGTCACTTTTAAGTTGCTTCTGAGTCCTTGAAGTTCTTATTTATTCCATCTAGAAGGTCTCCTACCACATCCATGTCACTGATTTAAAACTCCTCACCCTTCCCACCTTCATTGGAACAGGACAGCCTCAGGACCTCTGCTGTCCTACCCTAGTGTGGCTGTCCCACCCCAGGTCTGCTCATCACTCCTAAATGTAATCTTTCTCTTACTGATTGCTGTCCACCATCCTCTGTACTCTGGAGCTCTGTGAAGGTAAGGGAGATGTCTGGCACCCTAATAGTAAGCACCTGGAAGCATCCTCAGAAAAAGGAGATGCTTGATTACTCAGATAAAGAATCAAAGATAATTACTGTCAGCATGGAGTGAATTGTTCTATAAATGGGAATGAACAGTGCTCAGATTTGAACTGGAGACTGTAAATCTTTAAAGGGCCCAGAAGAAAGAGCCATTATTTTTCTAAGCTATGTGGGGAGAAGGCTGGGGCGACAGATTGTCTGTCAATTGCAGGCCCTGGGTGGAAGCATGAAAGGAAGCTTGTGGAGAGGCTGCCAACACCTTTCAGCCCCTATGCCTGGCTGAGGAGGAGCCAACACAGCCTAGATGCACAGCCCCAGGATGAGCCTCCCTGCCAGTGGCCAGCTGGTGTTCTCAGAGAAGTCTCCTTTTTAAAATGCTCACCACACACCACCTCCCTTAAGCTGCAGTCCCGGGTTTCCCTTCTGGATTCAGCTTGTGCTTTGTAAAACTGACCTCTGTGGTCCCACAGCCCCAGCCTGAGCCAGGCCCCAAACCTACCAGAGTAGTTGCTGCTCAGTGTAGCTTTTACAGCCTGGATGTCCCCTGTAGCTTAAGAGAGCAGCCTTCCAGATTCAGCTGACCCTTTTATTCATTAACTTCAGGGCAGGGACTTCCTGTTTAGTGCCTTTGGTCACCTAGAGTGAGACAAGCCATCCCTAGCTCTGGCCTCTGAAAGAAGAGGGCTGGTGGGGGTTGGGGAAAAACTAGGCCCTTAGAGAAAGGGAAAATAGCAGGAGCTTTTCCTGTGTGCCAAGGGAGAATCTTTGCTGGATTTTAATAGCGATCTTGGGTTGGGGTGTGGGTGGAGGATGTGAAGGGTGCCCAGTATCAAAGCCCATTTCTTAACGCTCACCCTCTTCTCCTGTCAAACACTAGTCCATTTTCTGCCTTTTTACCCCCAGTCATGAGCATATCTTGTGAACAGAATATTTGGTCATGAGTATGGTCTTTTATTACTAACCTGATGTTTCCAAGGCTCAACCTTAAATGTTCAAGGTGGCAGTGACTGGGGCACAGGCAACAGACTTGCTGCACAATGCCATTTGCGGGGGTTGGATTATGTTCAGAAATCTCAACTCAAGTGAAACCACCATTCTTTTTGTTGTTCTATTTTTTGTTTTTTTCGAGACAGGGTTTCTCTGTGTAGCCCTGGCTGTCCTTGAACTCACTCTGTAGACCAGGCTGACCTTGAACTCAGAAATCCGCCTGTCTCTGCCTCCCAAGTGCTGGGATTAAAGGCGTGTGCCACCACTGCCCCTCGAAACCACCATTCTTGACTTTGCCACAGAAAGGAATTTCAGGAAGAGACAGTATGAAATAGAGTTGGGTTGATTAAGAAGCAAACGCAAATGTATTTAAAGTGAGTAATACAGAAAGGAAGAAAAGTAGGAAAAGAGTCAACGCGACACACCTAAGCATGCAGGGCTCTCAAGGAGAGCATGGCTTCATTGTCTCAGCAGTAGCTGCATGTGTGGCTTTGGTTACATCTTACAAAGTTGCTGAGAAACCCCCATTCACCTTTATAGTTAGTAGAGATCCAGTATTTATTTGTTCAGTTATTTAAGGACAAGCTTTTAAAACTACAAAGAATGAAACCACATGAGGTCAAAATGCATAAACAGAATTTCAACATAGGAAGCCGTGGTGGGAAACAGGAACATTAAGAAGACTTCTCAGACACAGGAAAGGCTCACCCTGTCTACAGGATCGTTCATCTAGTTCTCTTTGAGAATGTGAAGGTTTCATTTTGCTAAGCCTGAGAGCTCACTCATTTCAAACTCTGTGGTGTGCTCAGTCTAGATAAAACTTTGGACTCCTCAGGCTCTCTCTATGCTTATGAATGGGCAGCTCTTCTCCAATCTCTTCCTCCCTGAAGCTGTGCTGGGGTACGCTTTGGATTTCTCCAGGGTGCTCATCTTCTGTCTCCTCAGAGGCTGCTCACACCACTTGTCCTCTAACCCCTGACCTAGCAGGGAGTGACAGCAGCTGCAGGACCTTTATCTCATGGCTTTCTTGCTCATCTTGCTTGAGGCAAGGATTGACTTCCTTACCTGCACTGTCTGCTTCCTCTGTCACCCTCTGCCCTCCACCAGCAGAAGGGGCATCAACCTCATGTTTCTTTATGTTCCTCTTATTTCCTCTGCTTTGACCAACAGCCAGTCTGACCATCTTCTGTCTTAACTCATATTCTTGGGGCCACTTCTCACTTTGGTCCCACATCACTGAAGCAGCTGACCCACTGCTATCTTCCCCTTTGTCTTTGTATGGTCTGACACAGGGTCTCCTCTCTGCTCTGCTTCTCCTTCCTCTCCCCTGCTCCCTCTAGAGTCTTCCCTGCCATCCTCCCATTCATCTGCTAACAATAAACCAAGTTGTTTTTTCTTCTTAGCTAGAATGTTCCAGCCTCCCCCAATTTGGTTTTCTGGATGTAGTCTGTTACAACATGGGCCTGCCCTTTAAAACAGTGCTCACTCTAGAGCACAGATCCTAGTCTAATACTCTTCTCCATGGACTTCATCTCCCTTATGTAAGTTATTGAGATCATGTTCAGTGCATATCCTGCTTGATGACATGATGACATGTGTTCTCACTCTCCTCACATCTGGAGAAATTTTTTGAGTCAAAATTTATCATAATTTTGCTGCATGTGGCTTCTATCCCAGAGGACTACAGCAGCTACCCCTACACCAAAGCTGCCTTCCTTATTTTTCCTAAATAGGGGTATCTTGCATAGGTATTATAAACAGGAATGATAAAGCAAGGTTTAGAAAGCTGCTAAGGTATCTCTTAGATTGTAAACAGGGTTACTTGTATGTTTCCTAGGAATTTGCAAATTTACATCTGGAAAAGGAGAATGGCCATGCATGTTTAGGCAGTTAGGATGATTGCTGGTTTTTTTCCTGTTCTTTTGGAAATATTCTTGCATAGAATGGATACTGTATGCATGTCAGCAACCTTCACAGAAAGTGTTAATTGAGATGGCTGGAGTCTTAATTAGACCCAGGGGTGAAGGACTTTATTCTTTTCCCAAATCTCATTAACATTCTTAGACTTTCTTTACTATCTCAAGACAGTATTTGTCAGACATTAGTTTTGTAAGACTCTGAGGAGCCTTAACTTCCCAGAGACCTCTGAGTGAACACCATGGAGTCGGGGATTGATGCAAAATGCAAGAGGAATTTATTGTTCCAGCATTCTGGGGTGGTCCTGCACACCAAGGCAGGAGGGAAGGATCACCTGCAGCCAGGTCAGCGACCTTTTATGCAGTTTTTAGAGCAGCAACAATTAGACACAATGTGATTGGCAGAACAGTGTGACTTTTAAGCTGATTGGTCTTAAGGGAATGAAGTAGTAGAGCTTAATCAGCCCCTCCCTTCCAGCCTACGTGCTCTCTGACTTGTTTCTTCCAGGAAGGGAGGGGTGCCCATGTACTCAGGGCCTGGGTGAAATTTCCCTAAGTTCCTGAGCTGACTTCTCAGTTTCTTTGCCTGAGTAGAGGTATTAATAACAATATTATCTAATATGTTTTTATTCAGTTGGTCAGCATTAGATAGTTTCTATCTTGTATCTACTATTAATTTTACTATGAACATTTATGTTTCTAGGTAGCAGTGGGTATAGGAATAGCTAGTAAGCACCAACAGCACCTGGTCCCTAGCAATGAAGGTCAGTTCTGCTGACAGAACAAATATTTATTAGCACAAACACTCGCACACACCATGTATTTGTGTATAAATGTTCATAGTAAAATTAATAGTAGATACAAGATAGACATATGCTCTCTTGGAGTTAGCAAGGTACAGCCCAAGGAGTTTCTGGGTCATATGACAACTCTACATTTCACAGTTTGAAGAACTTCCTAAAGAGTTTGAAGGCTTCTGTGCACCTACATATCCCCACCAGCAAGGCGTGAGTTTAGGTCTCTCCCTGTGCATGGTTTCTCTTTTCTTATTTTAGCCAATCAGAGTGATGTGGTTACTCATTATGGTTTTGAGTTTCCCCTGATGAGCAGTCATGTCAATCATAAGCGCAAGTGCTCACTGGCCCTTTATAAATCTTTCTATAAGATGGCCTCCTCAATCTCCTGCCTATTTTTATTTGAGGGGGGTCATTCTCATCATCATTGTTACTATCATCAACATCATTGTTGTCATCCTCCTCATCCTTGTCATCATATTCCCGATGAATCTCATGACACAGAATTCTTAACTGTGATCTCTGGTTGTCTTTTCATCTCTACAGTGAATTCTAAGTTCTCCCAACACTGAAGATCCTACGCATAAAACAGGTGACTATGCTATCTCTGTGAGACATGAACAAGGTAATGTTCCCTCTGGCCATAATCACAGCCCTGGTCTGCCTTTTCGTAGGATGTGTTTGGCCTCTACTAAGAGTACTTCCTTTCATGTCTTTGGTGTAGCTCTTGCTTAAGCCATTTTAATCAGCCATTTAACCATCTGAGAGTTGATTGGTTCACTGTGGACTCCTCTTTAGGGTTGACTGGGTCCAAAGACTGAAATGCTCTCACTTTAGAGGTGAAAATTTTGGAATTCTATTCAGAAAATGTTCCTTCAGACATGACATTGACAATGTCTTTTTGGTTCAGCTCAAATGACTATTTTTTCCTGATGATTTTTATGTCTTATTTTTGGCATGTCTTTTGGTCATTCTCTCCCACCAATATCTCTATGTTCATCACAAACAAGGTCAGAGAGTGTCACTTGTCTGTCCTTACAGAAATGACAGGACAGTTAGTCTAGAAAGCCTGCCTCTGCTTTGAAGTATAGGTCCTCCTCCTAGGAAATGGGGAGGCCTGTAGAGCCAGACTCTAGCCCTCTTCACACACACACCTCTTAGAGTGCCATTCAAAGGCATTTACCTTATAGAAGATAAAGTAACATGCCCTAGGGTCAAATGTGGAGCTCCCTGGGAGTGACACCCCACTTATCAATATTTGCTTGGGAGTCAGCTGCGTGCTCACTATATGCAGCAAATCCAGTAGATATTGAACTGAGAAAGAAGTTTGTGTGGTGTGATTATGGCTATGGAGATCAGATGTGAAGCCTCAGAATGCTCAGTCGTTCAGACGGGAAATAAGAAATTGAACCTCTCCATCCACAGAGCACTGTCATAGAGCACAGTCACAGAGCGGCAGCTGCCAGAGTGCAGAGGAAACAACATGTAGGAGAGATAGTTGATGGGTTGTGTGGTTAAGCTTTGTCAGTGTATCCTACTCCATATGTGAAACAGGGATTTCAAGAGGGTCTTTCCTTTTACAAAGCAGCAGTTGGGGCCATGTTAGATGTAAATACTGAAGCCAAATGCCTGTGTCATGTCTGTGCACATATATACTACATTGTTACTTGAGCTTACTTTGGCCATCCCTACCTCTGTGATCCATCATGTTGCAGGCCTGTAATTTCTGCACTTGGAAGATAGAGGCAGATTGATCAGAGGTTCAAGATCATACTCAGTTACAAAATACATTTAAGTTCATCTATCGATACTTGAGACTAGCCTGAGCTATATAACACACACACAGACACACACACAGACACACACACAGACACACACACACACACACACACACACACGGTGGTGGCGGGGGGGGGGGGGGAACAGAGCAAACAGAGAAAGAGACAGCGATCTGAAAACCAAAAGAAAAACCAATCAACCAACCAAAACATTCTGGGAAATATTAGACAAGAAAAGATATTCTGTTCTTAATTTTCTAAGAGATTGTAACATGGAAACCATTACTAATAATCATCAGGGTGAACAATGGAGTAGTATGATGGGCGACAGAGATTGGGGCTCAGTTACTGGCACAGTATGTACATCTTGTAACCTACAGCCAAAGAACAGGCAGGTGATGGCAGGTTAAAAAAAAATTATTAGGAGCAAATACTGCAGGTGACTAACATTCTGATCCCTGCTGAAGACAGGCCAGGGTGATCAGATGCTTGCTGGTCAGATGTCAAGACTGATTAGATATAGAAGAGGGAGAGTTTTAGTTAGCTGACAGAATTCTTGTAAAAGCTGGATTTTACAGGCGTGCATGAGGGCTCATGACTATCAACAGTGGGGAGGTAGAAGCAGGAGGTCAGAGTTTGAAGTCAATATAAGATATATAGTGAGACTTTATTTCAAAACAAGACAACAAAATATGGATTTTTACCAGGGTGTATATACATAAGCTTGGCAAAAGACTGACTGAGATTGGAGCCAGCAGAGAATCTCTATCAGGCACTGTCCCTATGAGGGTGGGTTCCACAACTAACCACTGTACAGTAACTGTACCTAAGGGTCTTCCCATTGACCTCAGTCAGCCACAGCTAGTCTCTCAAGGATCTGCTGTTTGTGGCATTTTAAGATGGTTCTCTTACCTCACTCAATAATTCAAAAAGAGTTGAGTATAGAGAGGTTTATTATAGATCCCCATGCCCTACCTTTAACAGTAGGTACATTTGTACATTATTGAATTCTTGCTTTTCACATTAGGAAGGAGGCTGTTGGTGCTAATCACATTCATGGCTGTGCAATTATGTTCTTTGTCTCAGTCTTTTAAAGATTCCTACAGAAAGTTCTATGAAACAGAGATGGAAGAACTGTACTTTAAGGGTGACACAGAGAAGCCCCCACAGCACATCAACACCTGGGTAGCCAAAAAGACAGAAGGTGAACACAGAGTTGTTCTGTTCTGTTTGGTTGGTTGGATGGATGGTTTTGGAGCTGAGACCCAGGGCCTTGAACATGCTCAGAGACTCTTGATTACTGAATTACCTCCTAGTCACTGTCAGCCAGTCAGTCTACTTTAGTAGTCTCATTGTCTTCTCCTTCAGAAGGATATCAAATGTAAAGGAGAATATCTCTTTGTTTTTTAAGGTGATGCTTCCTTTTTATTTTATGGTTTTTCCATGCTAGGAAGCAATTCTAGGGCTTTGTGCATACAAGGTAAGGCCCATACCACCGAGCTGTAACCCCCACTAAATCAGAGACTCTTGAACTTTTCCCATCCATGACTCCTTTACACTTAATATATGTTTATATGATTAAACAGCATGTACCAAACAAATAAAAAATTATATCTCAGAACAATTATTTGGTATACATATGTTATCATTTATTGCAATTTTCATAGTAATGAGATTGTAGTGCTTGTGCAATCCAACATATATATATTCACTGAAAATGGTTATAGAAAAATATTAATAGGGTTTTTTGTCTTTTATGATTAAACCATTCTGTTTGGAAAAGTGGAAACTGTGTGCAGGAAAACATTGCAGTTCCCAACTTACAAGTGTCTTGAATCTAACCCATAGTGTTCCAGACAGAGTGAATTATCATTATAGGAATGACAGGATGCACAGTACAAATTCATATGTGTATTCAAAACCATGGCTGCAGAGAATTCATGTGTTGCAATGCCGGCCATCGATGTCACAACCACTCCAGGATCATTACATGTTTGATTTCAAAGTTGTTTTGACTCTTGTCCATTCAATTTTCTTTCACTTTTGCAAATTTTTTTCTTCCTACCTCATTCAGATACATTATGGGGTAAGGACTCCCATCTTAAGAAGGCTTCATGTATGGCCAGGAGTAGTGGTACAGGCTTTTATTCTCAGTAGTTGGGAGGTAGAGACGGAAGGATCTTTGTGAGTTAGAGGTCAACTTGATCTATAGACTTGGTCTCTCTCTACATAATGAGTTCTAGGCTAACCAGAGCAACATAGTGATACCCTGTCTCGAAAGGAAAATAAAAAGCTTTTCTCTAAATTGATGCAAACTTTACAATTCTGCTTTGATAAATTGACAGTTTCTGACATGTTGTCTAGCTTTATTCTGCTCTAAATAGTGTATCCGTAATGTCTCCATCTTAATGTCCTTAGACAGCTTTTCTAGAGCCCATGCCCCTCCTCTCTCCCTATCTACCTGCTGCTTTCTTTTTTCCTTGCTTCCTTTCTTTTATCTTTTCATGAATAGTGTGAAGGACAGTTATCCTCTGAGTCTGGAGCTTCCTGTCTGGTGTGGCTCTTATTCTACAGTTCTAGTGCTTTCCTACTGGTGGATTGGACTTGCCGTCTTTCATCTGTGGGTTTAAGCTGTGCTGATACTTGTAAGGAACACTGTATATCTGCTCATCTAATTGTAAATTGAGGTTTTAAAACCCGATACAGGAAATTATATCTATGTATGGGTCTCTGTGTTATTTTTAACACATGTAATCTTTCTCAGAGAGAGGCTAATATATTTATTGATCCAAATGTTGTTGTGTGTATGTGTGCACATGTGCACGCTCACCTGTGTGGGTGCATATGCACACATTTCTGTGTGTGTGGAGACCAGAGGATATTGACTGTTGCTTCTCAGGTACTGCCCATCTCTTTGTCTTTTTTAAAAGTCAAAGCCTCTCACTGAAACGGAACTCACAAAGTAGGTCATACTGGATGTTCAATAAATTTTACAGATCCAGCTGAGTCTATCTCTGAAATGATGAGATCACAAATATGCATGATCACATCACCTTGGTTTTGATTTGTTTGTTTGTCGTCTCTGTAAATTCTGGGCATTGAACTCAGGACTTTGTCCTTGAAAAGCACATACTTTAATGACCGAGCTATCCCCTTAGCCCTATTTTTAAATTTTGAGTATATCCAAACAATTTTTTAAAAATGTTTTAAATTATGTGTATGTATATGGATGTGAGTCTGTATGTTCACCTGTGGGAGCCAGAGGAGAGCATCAGGCCTGCTTGAGTTGGAACCACAGATATTTGGTATCCCCTTGACATAGAAGTAGAGTCCTTTGCTAGAGTATAAACACTCTTATCCCTGAGCCATCTCTCCAGCAAACACTCCAGTTTAAAAGTACTTAAAATTTCTTCTTTCTAGCTCATGTTTTAAGGATTCATACTGTATGTACTAACATTCACTCATATACTTTATGTATAAGTTGGAACAATGATGTTTTTATTTCTAGAGCATTTCTTTTTAATATTTTTCTTCTTAGAATTTTTGAAAAATGTGCCCCTTTTCTTTTCAGTGATGGTTTTGTTGCTTTAAGGACAAATGCCTGACTAATATTTACGGGGCAGTGAAATCCCTTAAATGTGTACTTGGCCATTTAAGAAGGTGGCCCCTCTGCAGAGCAGCCTTGTGCATGCATTAGACAAATTTTACTTAACTGGCTTTTAAATACTTCCTTTCAGATAAAATTACAGAGTTGCTATCTTCATATTCAGTGAATTCAAACACTCCATTGGTCCTTGTGAATGCCATCTACTTCAAAGGAAGCTGGGAGAAGCAGACAAAGAGGACACTCAAGCAATACCTTGCAAAGTCACCAAGGTGAGTGCTGAGAGGTCCTCTGTTTACATCAGCCTCTAAAACACACTAGAAGGCTGTCTCATGCAGCCTGTGCTTCCTATGACTTTGGGGAGCTAGGCAAGGTCTTTCCAGTAACCTTCGGGGCTTTTCTCTCATCCTTTTTATCTTGTATGGTGCCAAGGATATCTGCTTGCTCCCCAGTAGGTACTTTTATGTTGTGGAATAAACACTAAAACCATCTAACTGTTCTCAAGGACGAAGTGTTCATCCTCTTTGACTTTCCTGCCTTTCTTGTCACAGAGCTGGGGAGAAGGGGACAGCTGATCCTTAGGCAAGGCACCTAGGAGAACACTTAACATAAACATGTTTGGTTTGTAAACATGTGGAGAGGAGAGGCTCCTCTTTTACAGATAATCTTCTCAGAGAACTCAAACAGCACATGACAACTACCGCTATAATGTACTTGTGTTAGTTAGGGATTCAAAACTACAAGATTGTGTGTTGATTGTGTGTTTATTTAAATTCCATATTACTAAATGGATACCAATATAGACACAAATGAGTGAATTGTTTAATTACTACCATTGGGCCTATTTATATTACATAATTGGAGGTTTTAGGAACTGGAGGTGTATGCAGAGAAACTACTGAAGGCAGAGATCAACACTTTGTGGGTTATGAACAATGCCAGCCCAGGCCCATTTTCCTAGACAGTGTTTCATTAGGACACACTCCTGCTTGCTATTGACAGATGCTCCAACAGCAGCTGAGAGTCGTTGTGACAGAAAGTGTATGGGCCACAGGATCACGAAGTTTTATATACTGGTCTGTATGGCTAAATTATGCTAGTTGCAGGCCAAGGACATGGCTGAAGAGACAAGGACAGGTGGCTTGGCTGTCACCAAGCTGCTTGGCTCAAGGCTAGTGCAGGCAGACATGACATGGTAAAGACAGAGTGCTACAACAGAAATAACCTTCATTTGCCACATTTGATTCAGAATAGTATGCTGTCTCAGAGAACTGGAGCTGTAAAGAGTCGTTAGCTGTGTTTCTCACAAAGCACTCAACTAATCGTAGTCATTTCTAGCTCTAAACCACAAGCATGGTCAGAAACCGAGGAGGATGGTTAGAGAGAACATGACTATTTTTGGCTAAGGCTGGACTGGCAACACCTACAATTCTTTTCTGGTAAGGTGTCATTTTGCCTGGCCCTCACTATTGCTGCTCATTAACTTGTTACTAATGTAACAAGCAGGCGTGGCTTAGGAGTCCCTGGCATTAACTTGCTGAGTGTGCCCAGACACTTGTTCTTTTTTCCTGACACATAGCAGTAAGCACTAAACATAGATAAGAACACTGGTTGGTGGAAGGGCTCCAGAGACACACAAAAGAGCTAGCTGTATGCTGTGCTTAGGCTGCTCACTGGCTGGCTCCCTATGTCTTGCTCAGCCTCCTTTCTTATAGAACCCAGGACTGCAGGCCTAGGGATGGCACCACCCACAGTGGGCTGGGCCTTCCCCCATCAATCACTAATTAAGAAAATGCCTTACAGCTGGATCTAACAGAGGTTTTCAATTGGGATTCCCTCCTCTCTGATGACTCTAGCTTGTGTTGACATCAAACTAGCCAGGTCAGGGTGTGGTTGTGGATGAAAGATACGGAGGAAGCCTTCACTGGTATGTGCGCAGACACCATAGCATAAAGATCTGAGGTTCTATGTTCTGAGGACCAGTTTGTTGGGAAGAAAGGGAGTGAAGCTAATTTGCCATTAAACTACAAACTGCCCCATGATTATGGTGGAGAAGTGAAGGATGAGGAACAGTACAGGTGAGAGGAAGCGAAAGCAGGGCAAGATCCTGTGTTGATTCTGGGCTGTTCTAAATTCATCAATTTTTGCTCCCAGTAGAACAGTAGTTCTTAACCTTCCTGATGCTGTGGTCCTTTAATATAATTCCTCATGTGGTAATGACCCTCAGATATAAAACTATTTTTGTTACTACTTTATGACTGTACTATTTCTACTGTTATGAATTGTAGAGTAAATATCTGATATTCTGGATTTCTGATATGCAACCTCTGTGGGGGTCACAAATGTAGAGCATCACCATACTGGGGTATTGAACCAGAGTGATATGGTCTGACTTGCATTGTGCTAGAATGTATGGCTGCTGTTCTGGATCAGTGACAAGGAGGTCATCAGAGTATTCCAGGACTGTGCTGATGATAGTAGAGGTTTAAAAATAAAGTCAGGTTTTGGTTATATTTCAAAGGGACAGACAATACAATTTGGTAATAGGGCAGATGCAGGGTGTGAGAAAGGAATGCGTGAAAGAGAGGGAATGGTTTTGACAACTAGAAGGGCTATTAGGACCAGTGTGGTTGTTTAAATAAGAATCCCCAAAGACTATTTGAATGCCTAGGGAATGGCATTAGGAAATGTGACATTGTTGAAAGAAGTGTGTCACTGGAGGGGGTGGACTTTGGGGTTTCTGATGTTCAAGCCAGGCACAGTGGCCCTCTCTCTTCCAGCTGTCTACTGATCCAGATGTAGAATTCTACTCTTGGCTCTTTCTCCCGTACTATGTCTTCCTGTGTGCTCCCATGCTCCCTGCCATGATGATAGTGGACTAAACCTCTGCACCTATAAGCCAGCCCCAATTGAATGTTTTCCTTTATAAGAATTGCTGTGGGCATGGTGTCTCTTCACAGCAATAGAACACTGACTAAGGCAGACAATAATTATAGGAAGATCAAATTTGAGAAAGTATGGAATGATTGCTTAATCTTAAATTGGGGCTTTCTCTTTAAATGAAGGCCTAAAAGAGGAAGTAAAATGTATGTTTAGAGTCCTAAGAGAGAAGTTCAGGCTAAAAAGGTAAAATTGGGAATCATGTTCAAAGTCATGAGAATAATTGAGGTCCCCAGTAGAAAAGAATTGTTGGTCCAGGCCGTCCAATGTGTTTGCAGATTGAGCCAGTCAGCATTCTGACACTGTATTAACAGATAAGGAGATAATCAACTTGAAAAAAGGTTTATTTGACTCACTTTTAGGGGTTCCAATTCCCAATGAGATGAATCCATGACTTAGGCCTGTTATAGGGGTGCTGACAGGTGATGATGGGATTAGATGGGAAGCAAAATGGGTCATCTCAAGGCCAGAAAGTGAAAGAAAGGAAAAAAGAGGCCAGGGTTCCACAATCCCTCTCCAGGCATATCCCAAGGACCTATAACCCCCCACACGCTAGGCTCCACCTTTCAAATATTCCACCTCCTTCAAAAACTACTCCGAGGACCACACCTTGAAAAATGGGCCCGTGAAGTACATGTAAGATCTAAATTACTCCAGAGGTTGAAGGACTGAGGGAATGTTCTGGAAGCTGAATCAAAAGTGTTTCTACAGGCAGAGAGTGGCTATCTCAGTTGCCCAAAATATTGTGTCCCTTTCTACTTAATATTTATCCATTATTTACAGAATGCAGAGAAACCTGTGCAAATGATGTTTAGGAAGTCTACCTTTAAGATGACCTATGTGGCAGAGATATCCACTACCATTCTGTTGCTTCCCTATGTTGGCAATGAGCTGAACATGATCATCATGCTTCCAGATGAACACATTGATCTGAGAATGGTAAGGAGCATGGTGCCTTGGTGGAGCTGTGATGGAGAAAGAATGGCATTTGGGTTTCTGCAGGGGTAGCTCTCCTAGGCTACCATGATCATTTTTTTAATTTCTACTCATTTGTGGGGCTAGGGTGGAACCCAGGGCCTGAAGCATGCTTAACAAACAGAACAGAGCTGCTCCCTAGCCTCCCAGCTACCATATTAAGTTACAGACACACTTCCCTGGGCATACAGAGCCTCCCCATCACTTCAGGAGCACTGACCTAAGGTCTTGAACTCTCTTCTAGGTGGAAAAGGAAATAACTTACAAGATATTCATAGAATGGACAAGGCTGGACAAGATGGAAGAAAAAGAGGTGGAGGTTTTCCTCCCGAGCTTTACACTGGAGAACTATGACATGAAGGATGTCCTGCACAGGCTGGGCATGACTGATGCCTTTGAGCATGGCATGGCAGACTTTTCAAGAATAGCATCTAAAGAAGGCTTGTTTCTGTCCAAGGTCATTCACAAGTCCTTTGTGGAGGTCAATGAGGAGGGCACAGAGGCTGCAGCTGCCACTGCAGTCAATGCAGCTTTTAGGTGTATGGTCCCCTATTTCTGTGCCAACCAGCCTTTTCTTTTCTTCATTCAGCACAGTAGGACCAATGGGATTGTGTTCTGTGGTCGGTTCTCCTCCCCATGAGAAAGGATGCTGTGGTGTCGCCCACTGCCTTTGCCCACTCTCTTTCTCATAATTTGTCTGTGGATCAGTAAATGTGACAATTCTGTGTTTGGTGGCACACACCCATAAAGCCAACCCTTAGCAGATGAAGGTAAAAGAATCAGACATCAAGCACGGCTAGCCTCAGCTACATAGCAAGTTCAAAGCAAGCTTGGGCTATAGTAGATTATTAAACACAAAACCAAATAAAATCAAAACAATACAAAAAGAAAAGAATATACCCACATCTGGATGCTTTATAAAAAAGAATTATTTAGTTTACAGTTCTGGAAGCTACAGAGCACAGTTGGGGTTTCTGTACAGCTCTAGAGAAAATGGCTTCACAACAACAAGGTCATGTGAGAGTATTGAGCAATATATGGGTTTAAGATTCCTTATGAATAAGCCATTCTTATAAGGCTTAATCTAGCCCCTTGGTCCCTACATCAGCCCTTTCCTAGATTGTAACCTTTACGATTGAAGTAATCTATGGACAATGGAAGAGTGTACTGTCACACTGTGAACCATCATGAAATAAACTTCATTCAAGTGAACAACCTTCATCCTCTCTGCAGCAATCCTGGTGTCTCAATTTTTTGGTTACTTAGTAATTTTTTTTATAGTACTGGAGATTTACTATGGGCCTTACATATGCAAGGCAAATACTATACACTAAATTATGTCTATAATTTCCTTTAAAAAGAATGGTTTTTTTCCTTTGAGAGAGGTTCTCATTGAGTTGACCAGGCTGGCCCCAAATTCTTTCTGTAGCTCAAGTATATCTTGAACTTGAGACCTTTCTACCTCAGCCACCTGGGTAGCTAGGACTCTAGCTTTTTGGCACCATGTCTAATGTTCTAGTTATTTTGTAAAGCATTTGGGAAAAGGGAATTCTGGGTAAAGCAACTGTGTTACAAGACTATTCTACTGCAGGGAGGGCCTTTGAGATCTACAAGCCTGAGGCCAACTTCTGAAGCTCTTACAGTAGTCCCCTGATATAACTGGTGAAGCACTCAGGCCCTGAGCAAGGAGGACAGCCCCAGACCCCTGCTGCTCAAGCCTTGAATTGTAACTTTGCTCCTATCTGGTACCTACATGGTATGGAACCTTTCTTCCTACCCCCAACCCCCAGCTCTAACAAAATTCCTATAGCAACAAGAAATTTCCTTTTTTCCAGAGGACTGAAGGCTTTCTACTCCCTTCTAAAGCTCTCATGTAAAGAATTGCATGTTTCACCATCTCTAATTTGAATTTAGAAACATCCCTCCTACCCTAACTAAGAAATTATATAACAGCGCAGCTACACTGCATATGCTTCCTTGGCTCCTATTCTGAGGGTATTGTGCATCTGGGATGCAAGGCAAATCTTGAAAGTCAGATGGAAGTAATATTCAAATTCTCATATGGATGCTGAGTGTGATAGTTGGGAACAAGCCACACAGGCTCTGCAGAGACACACTTTAACTCCTTAACTACTGTTGCTTGGACAAGTAATGTTCCTCAAGGGTCCATGTGCTAAAGGCTTAGTCTCAAGCTATGCCACTAAATGAGGAATTGAAACACTTAGGAGGTTGGGTCTTTTTTTTTTTTTCAAGACAGTTTCTCTGTGTAGCCCTGGCTGTCCTGGAACTCACTCTGTAGACCAGGCTGGCCTCAAACTCAGAAATCCACCTGCTTCTGCCTCCCAAGTGCTGGGATTAAAGGTGTGTGCTACCACTGCCTGGCTGGAGGTGGGGGTCTTATAGAACAAAGTTAGACAGCTAGGGCATGCACTTGAATCTCTCTCTCTCTCTCTCTCTCTCTCTCTCTCTCTCTCTCTCTCTGCCATGATCTGAGCTGATTTCTTGTATTCCTATCCTGATTCTCAGTCCAAGCAACAGCACCAACTGATCATACACTGAGACCTGTAAACCCATGATCCAGAATAAACCTTTCCTCTTTATAAGATGATTGCCTCAGGTTGCATGTAAAAGTTGGAAGCCTACTGAAGACTAAGGGCACCACTTTAAATTAGTACTGGCTGATCTCTTGAAGCTACTGTGTTTCTTCATCTAGCAGCCAGGAGTTCAGGGTGATTACCATACCCTGAGAAAACATCTTCACTCTCTAAAATATAAGAGAAACTGAAGGGCTTGATTGGATCTGCAAAGGCTGGGGCCACAGGAGTTAGAAAAAACATATCTGAGGTGACTGGGAACGGAGGAGCAATAGGGCATGAGTGTCTGCCCAGAAAGTTCTGCTTGGTTTCCCATCTTCACCAGGCCTCCGCTTTGAGCTATATACACTACACAGTCAGCACAGATGACTTGGATTCTCTCCCCCTTTTATATTAAAAGATGTGAACTAATATTTATCATGATCTCTAAGAGCTCAAGGCCTTATCCCTAGAATGAATGCAAATATCCTTCAAGGACCTGCCTGAGAAAGCTCAAGGCTATCAAAAAATTTACAATTTATTTCCCCAAATACCTGAACATAAGCCCTAAAACTCCCTGTTTAGAAAGCATTTACAGAACTTGACTTAGAATTTCTCATACCTTGATTAATGTAAGTATGATCCTCTAGTACACATCAGTGCCTTTCTCAAGGATGAGAAATCTCATAGAGCGGTGTCCCAGTCTCTTTGGAGGGATAGAATCCAGATGTGGATATTCCATAGCTGGCCTGGTTGTACTTTCATCTTCTTGTTTTCTGTTTCTCCAACTACCCATTCACTACCCTGTCCCCCTTTCCTTCTTCAATTGTTAAAGCTTCCAATCATCGCTACACAAACTTGTGTTTGGCTCACACTGGACTCTTACTAATTGCAATGATTAAAGTGGCTTCTTACAATTTTAATTAGCATCTAACTTCGTCTTTGACACAGACCCTTGGAAGCATCAGATACAGAGCTCTGAGTGGTGAAAGGGGGATCTGGGACTGGTTTCTTTTTTCTTTTTTTTTTTGGATATTTACTTTATTTACATTTCAAATGTTTTCCCCTTTCCATGTCTCCCCTTTGGAAACCCTCCATCCCACCCCCTTCCTCCTGCCTCTATCAGGGTGCTCCACCACTCACCCACCCACTCCTGTCTTCCCTCCCTAGCATTCCCCTACACTGGGGCATCTTGCACCCTCAGGCCCAAGGGTCTCTCCTCTCACTGATGGCCAGCAAGGCCCTCCTCTGCCACATATGTAGCCAGCATCATGGGTCACTCCATGTGTATTCTTTGGTTGGTGGTCCTGTCTCTGGGAGCTCTGGGGGGGGGGGTCTGGCCAGTTGACACTGTTACTCCCTCCATGGGGCTGCAAACACCCTCAGCTCCTTCAGTCCCTTCTCCAACTCCTCCATCAACCCCATGCTCAGTCCAATGGTTAGCTGTGAGCATCTGAGCCTCTCTGAAGACAGCTTATCGTGCTTCCATCAGCAAGCACTTCCCAGCATCCACAATAACATCTGGGTTTGGTGGCTATATATGGGATGTATCCCCAGGTGGGGCAGTCTCTGGATGGCCTTTCCTTCAGTCTCTGCTCCACACTTTGTCTCCATATTTCTTCCTATGAGTATTTTGTTCACCCTTCTGGAAATAACCCAGATGTCCCTCAACAGAGGAATGGATACAGAAAATGTGGAACATTTACATAATGGAATACTACTCAGCCATTAAAAATTACTTCATGAAATTCACAGGCAAATGGATGGAACTTGAAAATATTATCCTGAGTGAAGTAACTCAGTCACAAAAGAACAAACACGGTATGTACTTGTCTTAGTCAGGGTTTCTATTCCTGCAAAAACATCATGACCAATAAGCAAGTTGGGGAGGAAAGGGTTTATTCAGCTTACACTTCCAATTGCTGTTCATCATGAAAGGAAGTCAGGACTGGAATTCAAGCAGGTCAAGGAGTAGGAGCTGATGCAGAGGCCATGGAGGGTTGTTTCTTACTGGCTTGCTTGCTTCTCCTGGCTTGCCCTGCTGGCTTTCGTATAGAGCCCAAGACTACCAGCCCACAGATGTACCACCCACAAGATGTACCACAAGCCCCCCCCTTGATCATTAATTGAGAAGATGCCTTACAGTTGGATCTCATAGAGGCATTTTCTTAACTGAAACTCCTTTCTCTGTGACAACTCCAGCTTGTGTCAAGTTGACAGCTTCCTGTTGGGCTGGTGGTTACACTTTTGAGGGAGAAAGAATGGAACAGTTGGAAGCTTCAGGGCAGGGGGCAGGTATATATAGTACTGGGTCACGTGATGACAGGACATGAGCTGAGGCAAGTATTGACAGGTAATTTGGTTGTTATGTGAACAGTGTAGGAAGACACTTGCACAAACCCAGATGGTATCACCTGCTAAACATCTAGGATATGTGGTACACACACACACACACACACACACACACACACACACACAAGCTAATTGCTTCCAGGATCATGATGAACAAAACATGAAGTTAAGGGACGCTGCAAAAGGTGATGAATGCACTTAAAAGATGTGGTGATCAATGAAGCTGCTCCCAATATCACCCCATGGAGTCTCATACTTTTTTATAAGTAGGAGTAAACTCACAAACCGGTAAGTTATTAAGTGTCATGTGCTGTATACACTTCTATGTACTGAACTGTATACCACTGGCAGCACTGTAGGGCTTATTCATACCACTGTCACATAAACACATGATCAGTGCACTGTGTGCACTAAGAGTTAAGATGGGTGTCATGTCAGCAAGGACCCAACCTTAGTCTACTAGACATGCCATGTGTGCTGAGGATAGAAAAGTCAGAGAATTGCTTTGGAGTCCAGAAGATGATGAGTGAGTCTAAGATGTCGGGTGCTGAGATGGCAGCATGCCTTCAGAGGAAAAAGCCAAGGTCTCACAACTGCACTATGGACTGCTACTCATTCCTGAAAACAATATACCAAGCCATAGAAAGACATCCAAGAGTCTTATGTGTATATTACTGAATTAAAAGAGCCATTCTATGCAATTTAAGTTATTTGACGTAATAAAAGAGGTGAAACTACACAGTGAAAAGATCAGTGATTGACAGGGTTGTTAGCCTGGTGAGGGATGTCTCAGCAAAGCACAGAAGGCTTTAGCATAGTGACTTTTGTTCTGTACAATGATGACACAATGTTGGACACATATCCTCATACACTTGTTCAAACCCATAAATAATTAGGAATATCAAAGATTGCAAAGCATATTAGCTATTTTACATGTTGCTAGGACAAAATAACTTAGAAAATCAATTTAAGGACAGAGGAATTTGTGGGGTTTTTTGGCTCACAGTTCAAGGTTATATAGTCCATCACAGTGTCAGGAGCTTGAGGCAGGTAGGTATATTGCATCCACAGTTGGGAAGCAGAAAGCAAAGTATTGGCTCAAATTCTTCTTTTTACTCATTTAAGACCCCAGCCCATGGAATGTTGCTGCCTCTCTGGATAAGTATTGTTATCTCAATTAACCTAATCAACAGGTGTGGCTCATCTCACAAGTGATTCTAGAATCCATCAAATTGAAAATATGAATCATCCCACATGTACTACTCTGTTGTGGTTTGTCTTAGGCTTTGCCTTCTCATTTGTGGTTTGTGGTTGCTCTTTGGGCCAAGAGAATGTGATGAAGACATTCAACCTTGGTGTGCACTGTTCGATTTGGAATCACTGTATGGACTTAAGTGGGCACATTAGATCAGCATGCTATGTGAAAGGAAGAAATGCAAATTATGCGATGATACAAATTTGGATGACTTAGTTTCAGAACTAGAGAAGGGGCCCACACAAGCTTCATGACTAATAATATCTATAGCTCACATTTTGGAGTTGGTCTGGTATTGGTATACTTTCACATATACTAACCAGCTTTTGCTGTACAAACCTTGCTCCCCAAGTTAATGGATCAATAAAAGGTTAAAGTGTATGATTGGGCAGTAGAGAGAGGAAGATGAACCTTCCTTATAGGGAGAAAGGAACTCTGGGAAGAAGAAAGAGAAAAGCTTTTCGCAATGAGACATGAGGGAGGAGCTGGATATGACTACAGGCCCAGAAGGTATAGCTAGCCACGTGCTGGATAGGGGATCAGGTTAACTAGATGAGCTAGTTGAGTGTATGCCCAGCCAAGGCTTAAGCTTTAAGATGTTATAAGGTCTTTGTGTGGTTGTTTGGGGAAGTAGCTGTTAAAGGAACAACTGTGGCTGTATTAATTTCCAGCATTAATTGATATATACAGAATATTAATAATCACTTTGTACACTCACAGGACAAGTTAGAAGTTATACTGTTCTGTTCAAGAAGAACACTACAGCATGGGAGTGGAGTGTTCTAGCACCTCAGAGCAGGATAAAGAGTGTGGAGGAAAAGGAAACACAACAGTGTAAAGGTCACTTGGAAATTCAGGATAGGCCAAACTGAAGTAATCCTAAATGTCACCACTGGAGAAAATAGAATGGGCTCTATGTATGTTTGGCTGTGTAGAGGATAGTGTACTAATGAGTCCTTGGGGACAGTTTTGGGGTGTACTAGAGTGGAAGTCAAACTCCATGGAATGATGAAAGAACCAGAAGTGAGATCAAGTCATGGCTCCTAGAAGCAACTAGAATAGAAGGATGAAACAATAAGGTGGTACTCCAGGCACCAACAATAAAGAAAACATGATTCAACATTTAATATGGGGCAGAGTGAACATACTTATAAGAATAAGAAGATGACTCCAGGTGATTAGAAGAGATTAAACACAGAGAGGGGCAGGTAGATTGAGCAAGGCAGATAGACCTGACTTCCAGCAGTTATAAGTGACAGCTGATACATTTTAAACATTTTTTTTTGTTCTAGAATGAACTGTTCATTATGAGTTATGGAGTTAAACCTTACCAGAAAAGACTACAGATTCAATCCTAGTTGTAAGTTGGTGGATTTATTAATAATACTAGCAAGGTAATATCTTTAAAGCCAAATCAAATGATTGGATGCAGTGGATTCCCATCATGGTGACCATAACGCAATGAAACAATGTTAAGATATAATATAGGTGGTGTCTTCAGTAGTTGCAATGTATATTTCCCTGATGCTCTATTCCTTACACAGCGAAGAGGGATCGGTTTCAATGGCCATCAATAGGTGAATAAATAATAAAATAGTGTGTCTTATTTACTATTCTATTGCTGAAAGAAGATACCATAACCAAAGCAACATATGGGGAAACGGTTAATTTGGGGCTTGCTTACGTTTTCAGAGGGTTGGTGTTGATCATCATAGCAAGAAGCATTACACCAGGCAAGCAAGAATGGTGCTAGAAAGGTAGTTGAAAAGGTTTATATCTAACCTGCAAGTTAGAGAGAGAGAGAGAGAGAGAGGTCTGCCATGAGTTTTTGAAACTGCAAAGTCCACTTCCAGTGACATTCCCTCTCTAACAAGCCCTCAGCATCTATATCAAGGCCATACCTCCTAATCTAATGCAAATAGTTCCACCAAACATCAAACATATGAGCCTATGGAAGCCCTTCTCATTGAAGCCACCCCTTGGTACTCATAGCTCATGGTCATATTATAAAGCAAAATGCATTCAGTCCAACCTCAAAAGTTCCTATAGTCTATCAGAGTGTCAACACTATTTCATGTTCAAAGTCCTTGTCTCTTCCAAGACTCAAGACAGTTTGTTAATGGTAACCCTCTATAGAAGGAAAAGCAGAAAACAAATCACATACTTTTCATATATAATGGTATCGAATACACCATTCCAAAAGGGAGGGTACAGGGTATAATGAGGTAATACTAGACCAAAGAAAGAGGGAAACCAACTGGGACAAATGCCAGTGTGGCAGCACTGTGTAAAATGTTAATGTTCTCCTTTATAGCTAGGAAGTGAGGTCAGTCTCAATGGTCATCAACAGATGAATGGATAAGGAAATATGATGTCTTACTCTGGGGGAAGAGCATTCTCATTCAAACCCACCACATAAAAGGGCCATATCGAGGAAATATTAGACCAAAGCAACAATGAAACCCACTGGAATAAACTCTAAATTCAATAAGTCCATGGGTGGTATTCAAGGATATATATATACAAAAACAAAACAAAACCAACCAGAAAAGAGATAAAGAGGCAAGCTGAAGAGGTGGGACATCATGGACACCTGTAACATGAAAGCATGAAGGACACAGGAGGGAGGTCAGAGAAGTGGGGGAGATCGTGTAGAGGTGAATCTATAAAACCAGACTTTGCTGAAAAGAACATAATGCTACCACTATGATACTATCTAATGCATTGTATGCTAATTTAAAAAGCAACAGGAATGGGGAGTAGAGGAAGACAAATAACAATAATATGTGTTAGAAAGGATGTCTCCATGAGAATATGAAATGTGCATTGGTCCTAGAAACAGATCTAAGTGGTTTTTAATATGTTAAACATGGAGTTGCCGTGGTGACCAACCATGCTGGCTAGTTTTACGTCAACAAGACACAAGCTAGAGTTATCAGAAAGGAGAGAACCTCAATTGAGAAGGTGTTCCACAAGACCCAGCTATAGGGCATTTTCTTAATTAGTGATTGATGGAGCAGGGACCAGGCCATTGTGGGTGGTGTAACCACTTGGCTGATGATCCTGGGTTCTATAAGAATGTAGGCTGAGCAAGCCATGGAGAGCAAGCCAATAAAAAGCACCCTTCTATGACCTCTGCATCAGCTCCTGCCTCCAGGATATTGATTGTTTGAATTCCTGTCTAGACTTCCTTGGATGTTGAACTGTGATGTGGAAGTGTTAGCTGAATAAACCCTTTTCTTTCCATGTCACTTTGATCATGGTGTTTCATCACAGCAATAGAAATACTAACTACGATACTAACAGTTCCATTTTAAATATGTATTAAAATTGTATATACCCATGCCATGAATGGTGCACAATGTTCATGGCAGCATTGTTTATTAATAACCAAAACAGAGAATCACTATAAATGTCTACAACCTAATGAGGGATTTAAAAAACCCTGGCTCAGAAAGAAAGAAAGAAAGAAAGAAAGAAAGAAAGAAAGAAAGAAAGA
>JADRCH010000156.1:48526-139436 GCA_019843965.1 Rhynchomys soricoides | reverse complement strand
AGAAAGAAAGAAAGAAAGAAAGAAAGAAAGAAAGAAAGAAAGAAAGACTGAAACAAAGAAAAGAAAAGAAAAAAAGATCAGGGAGGGAAGAAGGGAGATGAACAAAGGGAAGGAACAACTATGCCTTTTCTGGGTATAGGAGAGACCTTCTCAGAACCTTTTCCCAGTCCGTTTATGGCCTGTCATTTCATGTCAGACGACTGTTTGCTATCATTAGCCATAAGTTGTAGGACTGTGAAAGGCAGCCTGATCTCTGGTTGAGCTAAGGTTTAAAACTCCAGTGAACCAGCAGGGGGTCCCCAGCAGGGGATAACCATGCAAGGGACAATAGGCATTTTGCCATGCTCCTGGGCCCCAAGCTCCTGACATGAGGAAGCAGCTCTCCATAGGTCTGTGATCATCAGTCATGTAAAGGCAATGCCCCAAGACCCTCCACAGGTAGAGGATGTGTGGTCTGTAGCCTCAAGACAGATCTCCATTTAATGAGGTACCTAAAGGCCTGGAGGCTTAGCCAATAAACTCTCCTACTCAGACATTCCTCCCTGCAAAAGGTATTTAACCTCAGGCCCGCCCTGAGAAGTGGGGTAATGGTTTTACTCATCGACACTCTCAGCCATGACAATAAACGCTTTAAAACCATGGACTGTCTTTATTCATTGAGATATGCTGTGGGGAACAGGCCTTCATCTAAAGAGCTGGGTCTAGTCTTCCACAGAAGGCCTCTCAGTGCTCCCAGTCATGGCCTCCTCCAAGCCAAGCCACCTGCTACAAGCCAAGGACTCAGTCCCTGGTGGGACTTAGACAGGCTCCTTCTGCCTTTCCCCCTAGGCCCCAGGCCCCTACTCTGTTCTCAGCTCTTCCATGGCATCCAGCAGTGTCCGGGATGCCCAAGAGCCTGAGAACCAGATGGTCTCTGTCTCGCTGGCGCCGTGTAGTCCCCGGGACCTCAGGCTGGCAGCACTGTGGGGTGAGTGCTGTCAAACTTCCAGCATAGTGCCTCCCCCAGTGGCCTGAGCCCTGGGGCAGACATGGGAGTCCCACTTTAACCCAACAATAAGAGAAAGAGAGAGAGAGAGAGAGAGAGAGAGAGAGAGAGAGAGAGAGAGAGCGCTTAGGCAAGTCTAAGTCTTTAACCTTTACTTATAGTTTTAGGAAAAGCATTCCTAGAACAACCAACACTTGTACATGTAGAGCTGAGCAGAGTCTCTAACTCAAAGGTTAAGGCAGCAAAGGTTTTAGATACAATGTGAAAACCAAGCCTTTGCATCCTATTCCAGTCACCTATTAGATATCTGAATGGGCAAGGAAGAGCCAGTGTTTTCTATAAAACAGGAGAACCTGGCCCTGAAACCTACCTGGATGACAGCTTCTCTACAGAAAAGCTATTGGGAGAATTCTAAAGTTTTGTCCTGCTGTGTGATCTGCAACCTGAATGAGTTTCAAATCAGTGAGAATGTGCAAAGACACGAGTTTTATTGAAATAGAAAGCAGTGGGGGTTTTATGTCATGTCTGTGAATGTAGACTCTGAACCAAATCATGGGCTTTGGTTAATTTCCTACCTTCAATTCCTTCCTGGAGTTCCTGCCTTGAATTCTCTCAATGGTAGAACATGACCTGAGAGTCATAAGTTGACGTAAACCATTCTCCCCAGCACAAGTGGCTTTTAATCATGTTGTTTTTCCATAGTTTTAAAAGCCCCCCCCAAAGGCACTACAGAGAGGAATCCAGAAACATAATGACAAGGTCACAGATAAGACTATTGCTGAGAAGCCTTGCTTTCAGTAAACTAGGAGTTTCTCAGGAAGCCTGACTGGGTGGGGTCTGATCAGTGTTATCACTGTTGACTGTTTTATGTGCTTTCCTGACCCTGAGGCCAGCAGCAGGACTCCACTGCTCTGATCTCGAAGTTATGCTTGTTGGAAAGAATACACGTTTAGTTACTGTCATGAGCTCAGATTTCTATTTCTCTGAACAATACTGGGAAATCTCAGAAAAAATGCTTCCTCTCTGAGCTCAGTTTGTCCACCATCTAGAAAGATCCTTGAAAATCAGCCAGAGAAAGAAATATTCACATAGATGCTTGATGTCCTAAGAATAATGACAAAGAAGGAAGACTTTGAATAGAATGATAAATAACCTATATCATGTTCTCTAATTGTTAGTTTATTTTTGAGTGGGCTTTGTGTCTCTTGTGTATCATTTTGTGGGAATGTAGGAGATAAGATAATCTATTATTCTTGTATTAATAATTCATTTGGTTAACATTTGGCCCGATCTAGTTTCCACGACTAATCATAATATTTGTAACAAAGGGGATTTCCACTAAGCTGTGTAGTACAGAGACAGCCAACATATTTATAGTACTGGCTTTTTGTATTTGGGGGGTGATTTGGACCTCACGGGTTCCAGTGATCCTCCTGCCTCCGAGCCCCCACTAGCTGGAACTATGGGTAACATCACCACAACTGGCTTTGCACCATATTACATTGATCAGCATGTACTAAGACCCTTTTCCAGTGTCAGCCCCATTAGTTGTTAGCATTCTGTCTAAACTCCACCCCACAGTTACCTGGCAATAGCCAGTTATGCTCCTCCCCACAGTTACCTGGCAACAGGCAGGTAGGCCTGACCCACTATTAAAGGGGCTGCTTCTCTCTCTTGTCTCTTTCCTTTTGCCCTCCCCCCTTGTCTCTTGCTCTCTTGCTCCCCCTCTCTCCCCATTCCATTCCCCTCTCTCCACGTGGTCATGGCCGGCCTCTCTACTTCTCTACTCTCTCCCTCTCTCTGCCTTTCTTTGCCTCTACTACCCTCTTAACTCTCCTCCCCATGCCCTGAATAAACTCTATTCTGTACTATACCATCGTGTGGCTGGTCCCTCAGGGGAAAGGGATGCCTTGGCATGGGCCTGCTAAAACACCCCCTTCCCCCACACCTCACCACATCCCCATAAACACCCCCTTCCCCCATACCTCACCACATCCCCATAGAACATATTTCCTATATCTTCAGCTTTTATAAACACGTAATTAGCTGTTTGCTGCTTTAAAATCATCTGTATACAGTTATGACTACAAAAATGTAGTGTTGGCTGTTAGAGCAAATTCTTAAGAACTGAATGTGAAAACAACAAAGGTCACTGTGTTGAGTGGTTTGCCATTAATTTATCAAGAGTGCACATTTCAGATATGTTAGAGTTCAGCATAAAATGGTCCTGGTGGTGCTCAACTGCCGCATAAGTTGAGAGCTTTTTTTTTTGAGATGGGGTCTCTTTGTGTTACTTAGGTGCTTGATCTTTGAACTTCTCATCTCAAGGGATATTCTTACTGGGTCACTGTGACTACACACAACTGCTGGTGCTCCCAACCTGAGATGAAGGCTCCTTTAAGGCAAAAAGCTTCAGAAGTATGTTGGGTCACTCTGTATAAGAAAAAAAAAATAATGAAAAGCTTAGATAGCCAGCTCAGTAGCTATAAACAATACCTTTTGTTGTATAAACAATAGCATCTGAGTTCAAACCCCAAGTTTCCATATACAAAGCCAAGGTGTGACCACACAACACCCTTAAACCTTGTTCTGTTTGAGAGTGGAGACAAGAGAATCATTTGAGTTTGCTGGCTGCCAGCCTAGCTCCAGGTTCAGTGAGATAACCTGCCTCAAGAAAATCAGATGGGGAGTGATAGGCCAGGTCATGGATGTGCTTTTCTGGCTCCAGCACATGCACTGTGTGCATGTGCCCCCTCCCCCCAAGAAATAACCCCTCTACACATTGAAATAGAATCAATTAGATTCAGTGCAAGTTTTTAAAACTGCTCAACTCTGAACACACCTAAGAATTCATCTGAATTGCAAGGATAACATACAACCACTTTGGGCAATGATGTCTTTTCTAATTGCAGCAATCACCACAAAGGCAGGAGTTAATGCTCCTTTTAAATTGGAGAGATAAATAGTAGTTACAAAGTCACTGGGAATGTTTTTCAATGATGCTGTTCAAAATGAGGGGTGGGGGAATTCCAGAACATTACTCCAAAAACCAGAACTAAAACTCCAATAAGACAAGTACTAATGTGGAAGTTTTTACCAGTCTTGTTTCTTCTCTAGAAATGTTTGATCATCTGGGGAAAACAGACAGGTTCACACCAGACAGCAGAGCTGACTCATGCAGGTAAGGAAGGCGCATAGTGTGATAATTCTTAACCCTGGACAACCCTCATTTATCTGTGATGGATTATGAGCAAAGGGACAGAAAGTCTATGAGTTCTGGCTGAGGCCACTGAAGAACATGTTGAGAATGTACATGCTTGTGGTGGTTACCAGGACAGACTAAGGATTTCTTAACTAAAATTTTTGACTCAAGAAGGGTTATAGTTTATATATTTTGAGGTATTGAAACAGTTTCAGTAAGTAATGTGTTTTCTTAGAGATATCTTGAGGTCTGAATATGAAATTAATTTATGTTTCACATACATCCTATGCACATAGCTAATGGTAATATTGTGTGGTGCTTTAAATAACTTTGTACAAAAATGTTTTGGAGTTGGGATGTTTTGTGTGCCTTTGATGCTAGATGAATATCATCAAATTTCTTTGGTGAGCTCATGTATGCATGGGCATTGAGTACCCTAGTGTAGAACTGCTGGTGGGGACCAATGTTAATGCTTCCAGGAAAGAATTCCAAAAATATACAAATATCATTCCACCTTCTGAAGGGAGGGGCAAGCTGGGATCCCCATAGTTATGTGACATTAGCATGTATTTGAATCACTATCACCATTGGCTCAGTTGTGTCCCTAGGTATTCATATTTTGAAATCCAAATTCTTGGTACCTCAAGAAGGATTGCATTTGGAGTTGATATTTGTGGAGATGATTAAGTTAAAATAACAAAACAAAACAAATGATATAATAGTGGTGTCTCATCCAGCACACTTAGTGATTGTATAAGATCCTAGAGTTCTCCAGAGTCAACCATAGTTCTTGATAGTACCTTTGCCAGCACATCACAGCGGCGGACACAGAGTCTCTTGTTTCTTTGTAAGTTTAGAAGCTCTTACCATAAGCTAATTATGAGATCTACCTTAGCTACTTAAAAAAATTAGGAAAAGCCAGTAGAGCTGATGTGAAGGTTGTGTGCTGGTGACATAGAGATCAAGCAGACTATCACAACAGGCATCTAAAAAGCACAAAGGGATGGCATCAGCTGAAATGCTGCCTCAGGTCTCAACCTCAAAGCTATTCCTTGCAACCAACTTCCCCATTCCATGGAGGATAGGAGTTACAGACTCTGTTTTCTAAGTAGCATTCCAGACTCCACTATCCTAGGCATGGTAGGCTGGCTAGATTTGTGTCAACCTGGTGGCACAATGCTCTCACTTGTCTGTGGGCAAGCTTGTGGTGCATTTTCTAAGTTAGTGATTGATGTGGGAACACCCAGAACATTTGGTTGAAGAAAGACTTGCTCCTGTTTGTGCATGCACTTCCTTCTGTGTGTTCATGGGACAGAATTTCAGAGAATAGAGACCTTTGTAATACTGGTGTAAGCTTACAGGCTCAAGCAGGAAAAGTGAGAGAGACTAACATGAACCCCTTCTGTCCATTTTTCCCTCCTTATGGCTAAATAGAGTGAGTGATAGGCTCAGAGGACTGAAGCCAACTGTAGTTCAGGAGAATAGACAGGGATCCTGGAGGCATTCCCTGTTCTGAATCTCTCAACTGTGATCTTCCCTCCCTTCCTGATCAACAGATGCTTCGTTTTTCTCCTTCCATTTGTAGCAGGAATAATCCTGAGCCATGACCTTTCTCTTTCCATCCTCAAACTGGTTTTCTGACTTAAAATAACTGGCAGTACACAAATACAATTTTGACTAGTCTGTCATAACAAAATTTACAATCATGTACTTGATTTGGAGGCCCAAGCCTTTGATGCTAGTATTCAGAAGCCAGAAGTAAGCATATCTCTGTGAGTTCAAAGCCAGTCTGGTCTACAAAGTGAATTTCAGGCTGGCAGGGGCTACACAGTGAAAAACTGTTTCAAATCAAACAAGCATACACATACAAATATATACACATAGGCATTTTTAAAAACAAACATACACATACATATATACACACAAATATGCATACATATATACATACATTATACATACATATGCCTTTTAAAAAACATACACATACATATATACATACATATGCATTTTTAAAAACAAACATATACATATGTACATATACACATATGCATTTTTAAACAATAGGGTAGATGATACTTTTAAAGCAACTCTATATTTTCAACCTTTTCTACTCTGGTGCCAATAAATACAGAAGAGAAAATGAAGGTTTAGGTGTATTTATAAGAAAAACATCCACAAACTGCCTTGTGTAGGACTGTGGAAGGCAGCCTGTTTCTGGTTGAGCTAAGGTTTAAAACCCCAGTGACCCAGCAGGGAGTCCTCAGCAAGGGATTACCATGCAAGGGACAATAGGCATTTTGCCATGCTCCTGGGCCCCAGGCTCCTGACAAGAGGCCACAGTTCTCCATAGGTCTGTGACCATCAGTCATGTAAGGGCAATGCCCAAGTCCCTCCACAGGTAGAGATGTGGTCACGTAGCCTCAAGACATCTCTGTTTTAATGAGGTACCTAGAGGCTTAGCCAATAAATTCCCCTTCCCAGCCACTCCTCCCTGCACAAGGTATTTTAACCTCAGGCCCACCCTGAGAAAGAGGGGTATGGTTTCACTCATCACCACTCTCTGCCACGACAATAAACGCCCTAGAACCATGGACTGTCTCTCTTCATCAGGATCTGCCATAGGGAACAATGTAACAGGCCTTCTTCTAAAAAGCCACATCTAGTCTCCCACAAAAAGCCCCTCAGTCTCCCAGTCACGGCCTCTACCAAACCAAACCAGCTAGCCGCCCACAAGCCAAAAACTCAGTAGGTCATCCCTGGCAGGACCCAGCTGGGTTCTTCCCCACATTACCCCTTGGCCCGGGGCTAGATCCATCCCTCAGGGTCCCCACTCCGTTCTCAGCTCTTCCATGGTATCCAGCAGTGCCTGGGATGCTCAAGAGCATCTGAACCAGACTGAGCTGGCTCTCTGTAGTCCCAAGGACTGCAGACAGCGCTCCCCCATCCCTTGGTGGTGTCCGGAGGCTTCTCATAGTCCAACACCCTCCCTGGTGGTGCCTTGGGGTGAGCGTGGTCAAACTTCCCATCTCTTGCCTCCCTCAGAGGCCCTAGCCCTGGGGCAGATGTGGGACTCACTCACACCACTGTAACCCAACAGCCTTGGATCAAAATTTACCATCTACTTGCACGGACACCTGGTTTAGCAATGGGGTTGGTATTGTGGAGACATGCTGTCATTTGAATTTTAAGACTTGACTCTGCTTTTCCACACAGAAATCCACTTACATATGAGAAATTCAGACTCTGGCAAATTTAGGAAAGATTAATAATAATAATAATAATAATAATAATAATAATCCCTTTCCTTTTCTCTGTTAAAATTTGAGGAGATAAACAGATGTTCTGTGTGTTTCTCCCAAGTTCTGGAATAGTAGGCCTGTATCACAATATAGCATTAATATTTAATAATCCCAGCATGGGGTAGCTACCTGCCTCAATGGTTTATGTTCCAGAATGAAAGATACACTCACAGCCTTTATATGTAATATGCCCCAAGCAGTACAATAGTTGGGTGACTACCTAGCCTCCATGCTGCTAGGATCTGCCTCCTGCCAATAGTTCCGAGTTATTACTTACTAATTTTGATGCTCCATCTTGGCCCCTCTGGAAATCCAGGCTGTGCTTTCTTGGCCCAGAGCCTAGGACACTCTTTTTGCTTCTCTACCCTATAAAGGCCTCTGTGTCTTTCCACATTCTCCTAAAACATGGTGGATCTCTCTCTCTCCTCTCCTAGTGGTCCCAAGCCCAGGAAACCTAAAACCTACCTCTCTCACTCCTTCCCAGTTATTGGCTGCTGGCATCATTTATTTACCATTCAGAATTAACTGGGGACAGGTTCCCAGAAGCTATGTGCAGACTCTTGTGCAAACTAATTTGAGGGACACAAACTAGCATTCAAATACAAGCATCTACACCACCTTACAGCTTAGAAAGTTCTGGAGAGAATCTGCACTTGCTAGGATAGTGCACTACCAACTCAATAGCATCCCCAGCCTGGAGATTTTTCTTAGATGTTGAATGGCTGGTGCTTCTGAGGAAGCCAAATCCAGCTTTTCTAGAAGGTAGCCTGGGACCTATGCTCATCCTCAATGCAGAGGTGCTTTTCAAAGACTGCAATGAAGTCCCTGGACAGTTGAGCTAGGGAGAGGTGCAGAATGTCCAGAGGCAGGAGAATAGAATAGCATTTGGTGAGATCATCTTTCCTCCGCTTGGGAACTTGTAAATGAATTATTCTTAATATAAATGTAGCAGTAAATTAATCCAGTAGCTGTGTTTCTTCACCTTAGGTTAGTCTCCAATAACGATACAGAGAAACAATATTTAAAACTACCCCTCAATAGCTGAGCATTTAAATGATCTAACTTAGCCTTCTATGCTAACTAATTCAGCTACCTCCCAACCCCATCCCACAATACTTGCATTTTATTATTGATTGGGCTCTTCGAGCCTCAGGTGTGTTTTTATGATCTCTCTCTGAACCCCTTTCTCATGGCTCCAAATCCTTCATCCTCCTTGTACATCTGAATCTCATTCTTACCCCTTTCTCCTTTCTCTGGTTGCCAGAAGTCCTGCTCTGTTCTCTGTTCTGCCTTGTAATTGAGTAATTAGCATTTATTGATAAGGCAGAGAATAAATGGTAAGAATTGTGTACACAATCCTGAGACAGGACCTTCTTGGTATAAGCATTACAATGCCATGTCTGGATTGAAACAAGATACGAGGGCAGAGAAATTGGCATTTGAATAACACAAGGGTAAATTTTATACAGTATACAAAAACATGCCTACAGGAATTAACTTCTGAGAAAACCAGCAGCATCTTAACTTGGTGGGTTCTCTTTTCCATGAGAAGATGATGCTATTCATGGACATTCTGCTTTCTCATTTTCTTGTCTTCGTTTCAGCCTTATCCAATCAACTTGTAGCAGTTTGAACGGCCTAATGACTGTGTTCACTGTGTGGTTTTTAAAATAGCTGTACCAGGCATTAGACCCTTGAGTCATAATGGAGACTCAAATGGCTGAAGTTTGAGACTAAGAACATTTACTGCACCCTAGAAAGACTCTGCCCTTGTCTGTACACCCTGGCTGTGAGCACAGTTCTAAGGAGCTTTCTAGAATGTGGCTCTATGTATCCCTATGTACAACAAAATCTGTACATTTGTTCTTTCAGTTTGGTCAGGGTCACAACTAGAGTGGTTTGGCTAGGTCTCCTGGCTTGTTGTAGAGCACCTGTTTTCTCTGAATTTAAATACCTTCCTTTGGGAAGGTTCATAAATTTGAAAATAATAAATAAAATTTAAATTTAAAAATTCCCAATAGTGCTTGCTTTCATTAATCAATGTTCTTCATTTTGAATTAATAATTTGCAGTTTTCTGGTTCCTTTGCTAAAAGCAGTGGGTAGCCTGAAAAAACATGGAAATGGCTGTGAGGTTATTTTCTCTTTAGCCCCAGTCCTTTTAGAGAAAGGTTTCCTAGTAACTAGAAATGGGATGTACTGTTTATTAGAGCAGCTCAGGGTGCAGTGTCTTAGGGAAAGAAAAGCAAAAGCTTTCTACAGACTCAATTCCACAAGGCCCTCTCTGTGCTCTATACTCTCCACTCTGACCATTCTTCCCTAGGACTGGATGATATATTGAGTATTTCAACCTGTTACATGGTTTGGAAGTGTTGCTGAATTGTATGATTTATCTTCTCATCATCATGCATTTATGGTTTATCAGATTTCACTAGGTGTTATAATAACAATCTATGTTTTATAATACTTTTAGGTTAAAAACTGAATGTACAGGGGCAGTGAGATAGATCAGAAAGTTTGATCTCTGACCATGGTAGAACCTTAAGAAGCTGAAGCAGGAGCATCATACCTTTAAGGCCAACTTAGGCTACAAGGTGACACCCTGTCTCAAACCAAGAAGGTGTTGTTCAGGAAAGCTCTTACCCAAGTGACCAAAGCCAAGAAGTTATAGACAAATGTTTTTAATGCCTGGTTTCCTGACTGTGACTGGATATGTTCTATCTTGGTCTCCACTTGTATTTCTTTTGTGCCATTTGATCACACAAAGGCCTATTATACCCTAAGGCTGGGATGTTAGAACCAAGTGAAGAACTGTTTCCAGCCTGCCTGACAAAGAATAAGAATACTCTAAAGAGATATTGGTACTTCATTTGGCTGAAAACTATTTAAACAGTGTTCCCCAGTGAATTTCCATTTACCTAGGAGAACCATGTTGATGAATGCAAAATCCCAGAGCCTATCAGAGGAAAACTGTCTCCCAGAGAGAGATTTCTGATTTCTCTGACCACCTTGTAGGACAGAATGGAGTCATACAGCTATGGGACAACATTGTGGCTGCATAGCTCTATCAACTCAAGTCTTTTGCTTTATGTAATCTTGTTTTAGAAATCTCACTGATGGACTTGGGAGCTCACTGGATAACCTGGTACCTCCTATCTATGTGGCCACATTGACTAAACCTCCATTGTCTTGTATTACTATAAATTTGCCTCTTGAAATTTGTTTTTTAAGGACAGCTGGCCAAGTTAGGCTTGTTAGGGCTGCCAGAGCTCAGGCTTTGATCCTAACAGTTGATTGACAAGGTTGTTGTTTTCCTTTGTGTGTTTGTAATAGATTCTCACTTTGTAGTCCAGGCTATCTGGTACTTCATATGTAGACAGGGCTGGTTTTGAAATCACAGAGATCTGTTTGCCTGTCATTTGATTCTAGCATTACAAATATATACCACCACATCCAACTGTGAATGATTTATTTGTTCACCATACTGAAAGTCTCTGATGACTTTGGTTGGGGATTCATAGTTCATAGCCTGTTGAACAGTCTTGACAACTCAACCCTCACTTGAAATTTATTAAACTCTGCTATATTGTTTCTCACATAAAATTTCTTTCAGGTACTCTCTTTCTAGCCACCAAAGTAGGAGCACTTTCTAGCCTGGACTACCTTCCTGCCTTTGTGCAGTTTATATTCTAATTCTGGGACAGGAGGGGGTCAGAGGGGGCTAGGGATTGAAAAATGTAAGGATCCATGGACAAATAAGACATATTTATTCACTGTGGGTGAAGACCTCCAGGTTGGAAGCCTTCAGCAGGGACCCAGGCACGTTATGATGAACACAGTCCAAACAAAGGAACTCATGGGCCTAGACATTCCAGTACACAAGGCACAGGAATGTAGAGATAGAGACCTACAGGCAGGCTTGGGAAGGTAGTCTCAGGCTCCAGCCTCCCACCTACAAGAACAAAAAGAAACCTAGGTTAGGACATGCCATTTTCTGAACAGAATTCCAAAAATTTCACCTCTAAAGTGAGAGCATCTTCAGTCTTTGCATGCAGTCAACCCCAAGAAAGAGTCCACAGTGAACCAATCAACTCTCAGATGATTAAGTGGCTGATTAAAGGGGTTTAAGTGAGAGCTATGGAGGCATGAAAGGAAGCTTTCTTAACACAAGTCACACAGGTTCTAGGAAGAGGCAGACCAGGGCTGTGACTATGGCTAGGAGGAACTTTCCATGAATCATGTCTCACAGAGATGACAGAGTGACGTGACATGTCTTTGGAGGTCTTAGTATTTACCACAGAGATGAAAAGGTAACCAGGAAGCACTGCGTCATGCAATTTATTTGCAATAGGAAGATGATGATGACCCTCTTAAATAAAAATAGGAAGTAATTTGAGTAAGCATTCTTATGAAAGATTTATAAAGGCTCATTGAGCACATGAGCTTATGGTTGACATCATTACTCATCAGGGAAAACTCAAAATCATAATGAGTAACCTATCATCACACCTATTGGCTAAAATAAGAAAAGAGAAACCATGCACAGGGAGAGACCGAAACTCACGCCTTGCTGGTGGGAAGATGTAGGTGCACAGAAGCCTTCAAACTCATTAGGAAGTTCTTCAAACTGTAAAATGTAGAGTTGTCATATGACCCAGAAATTCCTTGGGCTGTACCTTGGTAACTCCAAGACAGCATATGTCCCTACACAAATTTATATATAAATGTTCATAGTAAAATAAATACTAGATAAAAGATAGAAACAATCTAATGCCGACAAATTGAATAAAAACTTATTTTAGATAATATTATTATCAGTATCTTTAACCAGGCAAAGAAAGAAATGTCTGACAAATATTGTCTTGAGATAGCAAAGAAAGACCAAAAATGGTAGGGAGATTTAGGAAAGGAATGAAGCCCTTCACCCTTGGGTCTGATTAAGACTCTTGCCAGCCCAGTTAACAGTTTCTTTGAAAATTGCTGACATGTACACAGTGCTCATTCTCTGCATGGATATTTCAAAGAACAGTAAAACAGCAATCACGCTTACGGCCTAAGCATGCACGATCATTCTCCTTTTCCAGATGTAAACATGCAGCTTCCCATTTACAGTCCAAGAGATGCCTTAGCAGCCTTCTAACCCATGCTTTACCATGCCTGATTATAATACCTATGCAAGGCGCCCCTACTTAGGAAAAGCAAGGACGAGACCTTTGGCATAGGGGGCAGCTGCTGTAGCTGCTGATAGAAGCCCAAAGCAGCAAAACTAGGGAAAATTTTGACTCCAAAAAATTCTCCAGGTGTGAGAAGAATGAGGACACATATCATCATGTCATCAAGCAGATCATGCACTGAACATGATCTCAATAACTTACATAAGGGAGATGAAGTCCATGGAGAAGAGTATTAGACTGGGATCTGTGCTCTAGAGTGAGCACTATTTTAAAGGGCAGGCCCATGTTGTAACAGACTACATCCAGAAAACCAAATTGGGGGAGGCTGGAACATTCTAGCCAAGAAGAAAAAACAACTTGATTTAATGTTAGCAATGAATGGGAGGATGGCAGGGAAGACTCTGGAGGGAGCAGGGGAGAGGAAGGAGAAGCAGAGCAGAGAGGAGACCCTGTGTCAGACCATACAAAGACAAAGGGGAAGATAGCAGTGGGCTAGCTGCTTCAGTGATGTGGGACCAAAGTGAGAAGTGGCCCCAAGAATATGAGTTAAAACAGAAGATGGTCAGACTGGCTGTTGGTCAAAGCAGAGGAAATAAGAGGAACATAAAGAAACATGAGGTTGATGCCCCTTCTGCTGGTGGAGGGCAGAGGGTGACAGAGGAAGCAGACAGTGCAGGTAAGGAAGTCAATCCTTGCCTCAAGCAAGATGAGCAAGAAAGCCATGAGATAAAGGTCCTGCAGCTGCTGTCACTCCCTGCTAGGTCAGGGGTTAGAGGACAAGTGGTGTGAGCAGCCTCTGAGGAGACAGAAGATGAGCACCCTGGAGAAATCCAAAGCGTACCCCAGCACAGCTTCAGGGAGGAAGAGATTGGAGAAGAGCTGCCCATTCATAAGCATAAAGAGAGCCTGAGGAGTCCAAAGTTTTATCTAGACTGAGCACACCACAGAGTTTGAAATGAGTGAGCTCTCAGGCTTAGCAAAATGAAACCTTCACATTCTCAAAGAGAACTAGATGAACGATCCTGTAGACAGGGTGAGCCTTTCCTGTGTCTGAGAAGTCTTCTTAATGTTCCTGTTTCCCACCACGGCTTCCTATGTTGAAATTCTGTTTATGCGTTTTGACCTCATGTGGTTTCATTCTTTGTAGTTTTAAAAGCTTGTCCTTAAATAACTGAACAAATAAATACTGGATCTCTACTAACTATAAAGGTGAATGGGGGTTTCTCAGCAACTTTGTAAGATGTAACCAAAGCCACACATGCAGCTACTGCTGAGACAATGAAGCCATGCTCTCCTTGGGAGCCCTGCATGCTTAGGGTCGCGTTGTCTCTTTTCCTACTTTTCTTCCTTTCTGTATTACTCACTTTAAATACATTTGCGTTTGCTTCTTAATCAACCCAACTCTATTTCATACTGTCTCTTCCTGAAATTCCTTTCTGTGGCAAAGTCAAGAATGGTGGTTTCACTTGAGTTGAGATTTCTGAGCTTAATACAACCCCCTCAAATGGCATTGTGTAGCAAGTCTGTTGCCTGTGCCCCAGTCACTGCCACCTTGAACATTTAAGGCTGAGCCTTGGAAACATCAGGTTAGTAATAAAAGACCCCACACATGAGCACATACTCTGTTTAAACAAAATGTTCATGACTGGTTCAAAAAGGCAGAAAATGGATTAGTGTTTGCCAGGAGAGGAGGCTGGGTGTGTGGAAATGCATTTGGATTCAGGGAATCCTCCCCACCTACAACGCGCAGACATTCCCCTTGTTACATAGTAAAAGCTCCTCCTACTGCTTTTACTTTCTCTAAGACCCAGGTTTTTCCCCATCCCCCATGCATCCTCTTTCTGCCGTGACAGGCCTGAGCCGAGGCAGCCTGTCTCTCCGCCCCTCACCAGGGGCACTAAACTAGAAGTCCCCGCCTAGTACTGTGAATATAGGACCAGCAGAGTCCCCACCCGCAGCTTTCTACTTGGAATATCAAGGTTGCAAATGCTGGATTGAGAAGCCACAACAGTGGTAGGTGTGGACTCCGGGGTGGGGGGGTGGGGCTGGGGTGGGGGTGGGGTGTTTGCGGCGGCGGAGCTATGGGACACACTGAGGTCAGGTTTACAAGGCTGAGTCCAGGAGGGAAAACAAGGACTGCTGAGCTAGGGAAAGAGACAGCTAGGAGGTGGTGTCTGATGGTTTTTTTAAATGTGACTCCTTTAGAAACTCCAGCTGGCCAATGGCAGCGAGGTTCATCCTAGGGTTCATATTCTAAGCTCTGTTGGCTCCTCTTCAGCCAGGTCTAGGGACCACAGGGTATTGGCAGCCTCTCCACTGGCCTCTTTTTATGCTTCCTCTTAGTTCCTACCACCTAGACAATTTGAAAACCTCTGCCTTCTCCTTGTGGATCTTGCAAAATAATCTCTCTCTTACTTCAGGGCCTTTTAAACATCTGGGGTTCTAGTCCAAATTTGAGCACTGCTCAGTCACATTTATAAAATAATTCACTCCATGCTGACAGTAATCATGTCTTTGATTACTTTATTTGAGTAATCAAATGACCCCTTTGTCTGAGTATGCTTACTATTTAGGGTGCCAGACATCTCCCTTACCTTCACAGAGCTCCAGAGTACAGAGGATGGCAGACAGCAATCAGTAAGAGAAAGATTACATTTAAGGGTGATGAGCAGACCTGGGGTGGGGCAGCCGCACTAGGGTAGGACAGCAGAGGTCCTGAGGCTGTCCTATTCCAATGAAGGTGGGAAGGGTGAAGAGTTTGAAATCAGTGACAGGGATGGGGTAGGAGACCTTCTAGGTGGAATAAACAGCACTTCAAGGACTCAGAAGCAACTTTAAAGTGACATAAGGATGGGCAGGAATGCAGGGGGAGGGGCAATCTGGGTCAGGTGAGAGGACCAGAGGGTAAGACATTGAGATAAAGTTGCCCCACCTTTCCTCCAGAGCCCCGGGAGACTTGAGGGGAGGATCCAGAGAATCTAAAGACACTCTAAGGATGCAGTGTCCCTGTCTGAAGAGTAGGAAGAAGCATGGATTGGGGTGTTCTGAGGCTCCCTAGGCTTTTGATATACATTTTAGCTTAGTACCAAACACTCTGGAACATACTTCCAGGATTCAAAGGTCATATGACGGTGAGCACAGCCATGGGATGCACAGTGACTCAGAATTGGGTTAAGGTGTTAGGAGCAGTCTCTTAGTCTGGGCCAAGCTGTCCATTTATCTGGGAGATGAGGCATACTCTGGAGAAAAGCAGCAGGGGTGCCTGCTGCTGATGCAAGGTCCTCTGAGCCTCCACTGCTGAGAAATGCTCCCTGCTGGATAGCAGTGTAGTAATGCCAGCCTGTCTTTGGGTCTCATTCAGCATCTCAGTGTTTTTTCTGTAGCATCTTGCAAATGGGGAGGGTACTGTCTAATTCCTCATGGATAACCCTGGAGGATTCTTCACAGGCAGAGTCCAGGATACAGAATTGCTGAGTCAGGTGAGAGGACCCAGATGTTCCTGGGTATTTTCTTCCTTGCTCCCTCTTCTTCCTTTATCCCCAACTCTGCCTTCTTCAGGAGAGAGGAATTGGTCCTTATGGAAGGAGACTGGATACCACCTCTCTTTGCTGTGACTTGTGTTTGTGTTCCTGATGATCTTTTCTACTTGTGCAGATGAGAAAGAAGCTAGTTTGGTCTGCTGCCTCGACCACACTTTGCTACTAATCTTAAAAGTAGAAGGTCTGAGATCTACAATGAATTTTTGAAATTTGATTTAAAGTACCTATTAGCTTTGAAATGACAATCAGAAATAGAGTCTCAGATTTCCCTGACTCAGAACAATGAACATTCAACTCTGTGTTGAGTTCCATATCTCCTTTCCCTCCAGACTCTGCATCATGAATACTCTGTCTGAAGCAAATGGCACCTTTGCCATCCATCTTTTGAAGATGCTATGTCAAAGCAACCCTTCAAAAAATGTATGTTATTCCCCTGTGAGCATTTCCTCTGCTCTAGCTATGGTTCTCTTGGGTGCAAAGGGACAGACGGAAGTGCAGATATCTCAGGTAAGTTCTCTGTCTTAACCACACCCATGTCACATGCATAAGAGCTGCTAAGAAGGGACAGTAGAAATATTCACACACTGTTTCATGGAGCAGGGGTAAAGAAAAAAGACTGAGTCTCCTCCAGTAAGACTTTTTTAAGGGCAATGAGATTTCCTCAGGAATAACTTAGGGGGACTGTCAATTCTTTGTGTAGAATTTATTTAACAGTGGTGTATAAATAATTTCATGCTATGCCTGGTGGCACAGGCCCTTTATTACAGCTGCTAAGGAGACTGAGATAGGAGGATCTCAAGTCCAAGACTAGGACGAATTAGTTTCAAACAAAGATTTTTTTTTTTTTTTTTTTTAAGATGGAGGGACCCTATTTAAGTTATAACTTAGGTCCAGTCTCAAGTACCGCAATGTGAGAAAATAAAAAGATTTTGCAATTATTTGAAACAGAGTTTTCTGGGATCTATTTTATTTTTAGAGCAACAGACTTTGTAATTATTTGTTGGCCAGGAAGGATAATTCCTTCTCTTAATTTTATCCAGTATGCCTTGCTTCAGCTAAAATACTGAAGAGGGGCAATGTGCGGAGCTATTCTGTGTCCTAACTGCACATTAGGTTGATTACTTTTAATAAGCATCCTGAGAGCATTCCAGGAGATTAAGAATGGGTTTCTGATATCAGTTGATTGCTTGAGAGGCAAAGGCATTTGCCTGTGAAAAACCCTCAGCATACAGCTTCACAGTGGGAAGCCATCACTGCTGCTCTGTGGTTTGTCAGGACTTCCTTTCTCATGAGGATCCCTTCAGGTATAAGTGCTCATTCTCATCTTTTCCAAACGTAGTCCATGAGGACACGAAGGCAAATACGTTAAAGAGACTTCTTCCTAATTAGTCTTCATGGTCTTTACTAGGTTTAGGTTCACTAATAAACACCTATACAGAGCTTATGTACACAATGACAGGGGTGTGTGTGTGTGTGTGTGTACATGCCTTTATGGACCTCTTCTGTGGGGGGCAGGAGTCAGTGCTAGGTGTCTCACTCTTATCTGTTCCTCCCAGTGCTGGGATGGCCTCCATGCACCACTGGGCCCATCTTCTGTGTTTAGTGAGACTGTAAACCAGATCCTCATGCACTTTCTGAGCCATCCCATTACCTCGACAATTCCTTTTGAAACCAAATGTTCCATCACTGAGCTCATGTTTCATCTTTTCCTTCCCAGGCACTTGGTTTGAACAAAGAGGAAGACATCCATCAGGGCTTCCAGTGGCTTCTCAGCAACCTGAACAAACCAGACAGAAAGTACTCCCTTAGAGTGGCCAACAGGCTCTTTGCAGACAAAACGTGTGAAGTCCTCCCAGTAAGTTGTGTCAGTAGAATAATAGCAGTTGAAAGCAAGGTAGTTGTTGTTGTGGATCCTAGGAGAAGGACTCTAGAGAATGGGAGAAAACTACACATCACGTTCTACTCAGTGTGAGGGTACACTTCTATAATACCTTTATTTAGATGGCTGAGACAGGAGGGTCACATGTTGTAGGCCAGCTTAGGCTACATAATAAGACTCACCTCAATAACCTCCCCAAGGATCACAATTCTATAATGAACCTTGAAATATTTTAAAATTGACTTCTTATAATTTTTATTTACTCATGTCTGGTTATTCTCACTTGCAGAGTCCCAGTACTTAAAGATATTGGTTGTTTAAAGTGCTATCTACACTCACTTTAGTTTTGATATTTGTTTTAATGCCACAGTATTCGGTAGGTTGGAACGTTTGCTGAAATGGCATTTTGTAATGTTACCTCCCTGAACATTTTCTCTCCAAAGACCTTCAAGGAGTCTTCTCTTCACTTCTATGACTCGGAGATGGAGCAGCTCTCCTTTGCTGAAGCTACAGAGGAGTCCAGGCAACACATAAACACGTGGGTCTCCAAACAGACTGAAGGTCAGAATTTCAAATTATTCCACACTCCACATTCTTGTCCTTTCCATCCTCCCCTCTCTCTTCTTCCTTCTCTGCCCTGTCTCTTAATTCCCCTTCTCCCCACCACAGACTGATCTCACAGTCATTTCAGAGTCAAAGTGATTCAGACTGTCTAGACCACCCGGTATAATCTAGAGCTCAGTGACTGTGTGGAAGTTCTACTCAGACACTTAGGTTTTAAATACAGAGTTGTTTGTGTTTTCCTAGGACAGGGGAGGGCTGATGCAAATGTGATGAGAACTCATGGGCGTGATTTCCAGTCTAACAGTTTACATTTGAAGACATGTGTGGTTTGCAACATTCACAGGTCATGTGACTCCAACCATCTCTGAGATGGAGATTCATGGGTAGAACTTCCCCATAATCTTGCTCTAGGGCTGCTTCTTTCCACAGTCTGTGTTGTGTTAGCTCTCACCGCCTTTACCTCTAAAGGAGACTCCTGTTTCTGCTTCCACATTTCCTGCTTCAGATTGGTTACTTACATTTGACATCATTGGACTTGATTTCCACTGAGGACCCTGCCAGCTGCTCAGTTACAGTAACCTCAAAGAGCTCCCATGTGGGGTTGAACTTTATTTGTTTCTATTTCAGAGATGACAGGTTCCAGTATTGGTCTTTGAGATCCTTGCCTGATATTTGAACCGTTCAGAACCCTCTCTATCACTAGGTACATTCTTACTTCTGCTAATGGACAAAGAGTAAAAAATGAGACTCTTTTCTTAGACTCATCTATTATTTGCACATTTCTTGTTGGAGTCTTTACCTCTTCTTCACTCTTAATATCTTAAATTATCAAGGATTGCCTTGATCAGGGAAAGGATACCCCTTAATTGAGAAGAAGGGAATCTGTCCCTTTACCCACATTTTCTCTTCTAGGGATGGACAACACTCAAAGTGTGGAGTAGTCGTATCTCCTCCACCAGTTTCTTTCTGATTTTGAGTTTCTGACATGGTATGTTAGACCTGGGAATGACTATGGAGTGCTAGATGAGACTCTGTATTTAACATTAGTGTATTAGTGAGGGTCCGCTGGAGGGGCAGAATGATACATATTACAGAGGAGATTCTGTAGATTGGCATTCACAATACAGGATGAGTGGATAGTGACCATCTGCATGTGGAGAGACTAAGAATCTGGTAGCTTCTGGATCTATGAGAATGGAGACCTTAACAGGCTCAGTCTGGCATGGAAGGCCTAGAGGACTCTGCAGAGCCACTAGTCTTTGTCCTCATGATGGCCAAATCAATTGTCAGCTAAAAATGGCAGGCACAGTGTACTCACCAGCAAGGACTGAAGGCAGGCAGACAAAAGCAGTGCTGCTTCTGTCTCAGACCTTTATATCTGGCAGCACAGCATTTTGTTGTCCACCCTAGAGATCTTCCTCTTTCTGTGAAATTTCCTCACTGAACAGAGACATGTCCTTTGTTTGATTCCAGAACCTATTAAGATGGTAACCAACATTAGCCACCCCAGGGGTAACCATGGTTCCCTCCCACATTTTCTTCTTGTTTTCCTCACCATCTCTTAAATCTCTTTTTCTGCTTTGCCCAAACCTGCTTTCCTTGAGGGACCTGCAAGTCTCCATCCTCACCTGATGGTGTTCGTCTAATGTGCATAGCCTCGAGTCAAATGTGGGTGTTAGTGTTTTCTTTTGATTTATTTTTAATATGTTTATCCAAATTCAGCAAATATGAAAACATGATGCTTAGATCTGTCCAGATGTCTTATCAGTTTATGTCTCATACACATATAAAAGAAACCTGAATGAAGTCTCTGCTTTCTCAATAGGCAAAATTCCAGAGCTGTTGTCAAGTGGTTCAGTTGATTCAGAGACCAGGCTGGTTCTCGTCAATGCCTTATATTTCAAAGGAAAGTGGCATCAACCATTTAACAAAGAATACACAATGGACATGCCCTTTAAAATAAACAAGGTAAGAAACAGTACCCAAAATTCAAAGGACAATTTCCTTATATTTCAAAGGAAAGTGGCATCAACCATTTAACAAAGAATACGCAGTGGACATGCCCTTTAAAATAAACAGGGTAAGAAACAGTACCCAAAATTCAAAGGACAATTTCTTTATATTTCAAAGGAAAGTGGCATCAACAGTTTCTCAAAGAGTGTACAATGGAAATATCTTTTAAGATAGATAACATAAGGAACAGTGTCTAAAATTGCATGCCAGTGTGATGAAGAAACTGCAGGGAAAACTTTGATCATGAATATGTAGCTCATGGCTCAGTGGTAGCGACTGCACTACACAGGACTGTGGTATCCTGTGTAGTGCTGGCCTTGACTCTCAGACCAGAAACAATGAAATCAGCAAAGTACGAAAACCACTGGAGACTTACATTTCTTAATGAAAGCTTAAACTCCATAGAAGAATGATAGGAATAAGAAGAAATTGCTGCCTGTGTGATTTGCATTCTCTTGGTGACTCATGCTGCTTTTGATCATTTCTTATAAACCTTTGTTTCTTCTACCTCATTCTAGAAACTACATTTTCCTTTGAGTTCAAGAAATCAAAAACTTAGGTGCTAAGGTGGTATAAAACATATCTGGAGCATGAGGCAGAGTAGAAAGGAATGTACAAACATTTATATAATAAATGTTTCAATTAAAATAAGCATTTTTAAATTATTGGTCAATTTATAATTATTAAGTAGTATTTATAACTTTCTAATATTGAAAACAGTGATTCAGATCTCAGTCTGAATTAGAATATAACTTAAATTAAGTAGATATTAGAATAGTTTTCTCAATGCCTATAAGATATAATTTAACACATTCAGGAACATTTTGAATATTAAACTTCCCATTCTATTTATTAACAGTACTCTAAGAATGTTTGTAAAAGAATGAGTTTTTTTTTTTTAACTTGGGAATTTGATCTTTATTATGAATGGTTTGTAGCAAATTTTTATGTTTATTGTATCACACATTATTGAAAAACTTTAAAAGTTTGAAAAATACTGATCGACTATTAGAACTGAACCTGCTGGAATAAAGGACAAAAAGACACATGAGGTTCTATCCAGATGGTCCCCTGACTTTTAATGGGCTGAAAAGAATTTTCTGCTTTGTGATGGGTTATCAGACTGTTACTGTGTCACATAGAAACATGTCCGTGTGGTTCCCATCTTAAAGTAATTTAACTTGGGATTTCCCTTCCCTCTGATGGGCTATCAGGATGTAGTTCTGCCCTAAGCCTGTGAGTGTCTGTGTTCTGGAGCTTTCTGCTTTGTTATGGGCTTGGAGGTTTTCATGAACCTTTGAGCCTGTGTGCTCCTGTTGTCAGGCTGTGTGTGTGTGTGTGTGTGTGTGTGTGTGTATGTGTATGTTGCATATTTTCTTTATTTACATTTCAAATGTTATCCCCTTTCCTGGTTTCCCCTCCGGAAACCTCTTATCCCATCCCCTTTCCCCTGCTTCTCTGAGGGTGTTCCCCCACCCACCCGCCCACTCCCACCTCCCTGCCCTGGCATTCCCCTACACTGGGGCATCAAGCCTTCACAGAACCAAGGGCCTCTCCTCTCATTGATGCCAGACAAGGCCATCCTCTGCTACATATGTGGCTGGAGCCATGGGTCCCTCCATGTGTACTCTTTGATTGGTGGTTTAGTCCCTGGGAGCTCTGGAGGGTCTGGTTAGTTGATATTGTTGTTCTTCCTATGGGATTGCAAACCCCTTCAGATCCTTCAGTCTTTTCTCTAACTCCTCTATTGGGGACCCCATGTTCAGTCCAATGGTTGGCTGAGAGCATCCTCCTCTGTATTTGTCAGGCTCTGGCAGAGACTCTCAGCAGACAGCTATAGCTGTTTTCTGAGAGGATGCATCTGTCCATAGGCCCATCACAGCACTATGAAAATATTCCAGTCTATTTTATGATATTCTTTCTGTTACTCATAATTGACTATCCTATCTCCTTAGATATGATTATTAACCACATTAAATTATAAAATGCATTAGGTATGTTAGTCATCTTTCCATTAGTGTAACAAACTCTGAGATAACTTAAAAGTAGAAAATGTTTATTTTGGCTCATGGTTCTACTGGCCCAATCATTCCAGGTTGTGGTGGTACAGCACAGCATGATTGAAATGCATGGTGAAGGCTTGTTCACCTCACAGTCCTCAGAAATCAAAAGAAACATGAAAGGGCTAGAGTGCCTTCAGGAGAACTCCCTTTTGAATATTTAGGTTTCTTCCATTAATCCCTACCTCCTAAAAGTTTGACTAACTCGTGGTAGTGGTTGTTTGGGGGACAAAGTCTTTGAAACATGAATCTTGGTGAACTATTTAGATCCAGTTCTAAGATGCTAGGATATTAATATGTGAATGCTCCATATATTTTTCTAGATAACACAATTGACTTTCCAGTTAGTCCATGTCCTGATTATTTTTGTTTTAGTTTTTCTTTTTTTTCTTGGTGTGTGTGTGTGTGTGTGTGTGTGTGTGTGTACTTGACACAAGCTAAAAACAGAAGGACTCTACATTGAGGAATTGACTCCATCCGATTCTTCTAGAGGCAAATCTGCTGGGCATGTTCTCAATGAATGGTTGCTAGAAGAGGGTCCAGCATGCCGTGGGTGGTGCCAAAACTGGGCAGGTAGTCCTGAGTTATGTAAGAAAGCATGCTGAGAAAACATGGTGGAGATGCCAATAAGTAACCTTCGTTCACGGCTTTAGTCTGAGTTCTGGCTCTGAATTCCCTCAGAAATGGAATGTGACCTAGAGTTGTAATCAGGTAAATCCTTTCCTCCCCAGGTTGCCTTTTGGCATGGTGTTTTATCTCATAGGACACATCCTAATAGAGACAGTCCCATATCTGCTGACATTCAGTACTTTCAATGAAATCAGGAAGAGGCGGGCAGACATTGTCTAAGTGCTCACTGAAACATGAATATTGTTTCCATTGTGCATGCTGAAATTTTCATTTTGAACCCTGAAATTAACTGCAGCTCATTTGGAAACCTTGGCCACTCTCAATAATATGTTTTATGTCATGTATTTCTGTGTTCAGAATGAGAAAAGGCCAGTGCAGATGATGTGTCGTGAAGACACATATAACCTTGCCTATGTGAAGGAAGTGCAGGCCCAAGTGCTGGTGATACCATATGAAGGAATGGAGCTGAACTTACTGGTCCTGCTCCCAGATGATGGTGTGGACCTCAGCAAGGTGAGCCAGAAAAGTCCAGAGCATTCATCACTCTAAATGTCTTCAAGAAGAATCCAGTGTCCCTGGTATCTTTTGTCATTAGAACAGAAGTCAATAAATTTGCCTTGGCTAGTACCAGTTGAGTGCCTGATACTCTCAGTCCCAGCTTTGAGTTGTGTTTGTTGGCACTGGTTTGGGGCTCAAAACTGTGTCCAGGACTCCCATTGTAGGCTTTGTGCCCTGGCCATATGACATCATTTCATCACTTGAGTGGGCAATGGCTACCTGATAGGATGGAATCTTGGCAACTCAAATGGTAAACTTAGCACAGTGTTTGGAAAAATAGTCCTCTATAAATATAATCCATGTCATGACCTTTGTCAGTATTTTATTTAATATCTGAGGACATGTGCAGACAAATTGTTGCACTTTGACCTAACAAAGAGGAACAGAAGGGGTGCAGCTGGGGAGAGCAGAGTCAGGCAGATAATTATATCAGTTCTTGGTCTTCCTTGCAGCAGGATTTCCCATGATGTGTGAGCCATTCTCTGAATGGTGGGCAGTACAGTGTGCATGACCCAAGGGGTCTTTGTAAGAAGACCAGCTCCATAGTTCTCAGCATCCAGCTCCCTAACTGTGGCATAGTTTCTCTAGGATATTACTAGTTTTTCATCACTGACAAAATGCCTAACATCCATAACCTAGGGCAGGAAGGATTTATATAGGCTCACAGTTTCAGAGCATTCATTTCAAGTTACCTGTTCCATCACTGTTTGGTATGGTGTCAGCTGCACATTGCAGGGAATACAGACCTTAACCAGAAGCATAGAAAGGAGAAAGGACACATAGGATCAAAGATAAGCTTCCAAGAAACATCTCCAGCAACTACGGCCTTCATTCAGCTAGACCCACCTCATGTCTAAAATTTTAGCTGCCTCCCATAATGTTGCCACAAGCTTCAAAGCTAAGGTCTACTTATAAGCCTTTGGGAGGAATTTCACACTCAAGCCACGACAGATCACCAAACACAAGAATTCCACCGTGGATTGACCTCCTTTCTGGTATGGTAAACAACAAGAGTTATTTCTTTCCAATTTTTCATTTTTATTTTAGCAGCAATGATTTTACTATCTTTAAAACTAAGTCTAGTCCAAGAAAACAAAAGCAAATACAACCTAAATCATAATCACCTGGACATGGACACCTGTCAAAATAAAAGATGTCTCAGAAGTGACTTAGGGGAGGCCAGCCCTGGGCTGGTTGTCAGCCATGCCTATCAGGGAAGACACATACAAGTTAGCAGGACAGTAGTATGTCACACTGCCTGTTCATGTGAATAAGCAGTGTTCCTTGAATGGTGTTAGAGGGTACTGTGAGTAGGAGAGCTCTGTGATCTGGGTAAGACCTCAACAGTGAATCTGAAAGTCTCTAATTCTTCTTTGTCAGGTGGAAAACAATCTCACTTTTGAGAAGTTAACAGCCTGGACCAAAGCAGACTTTATGGAGAGCAATGATGTTGAGGTTTTCCTTCCAAAATTTAAACTGCAAGAGGATTATGACATGGAGTCTGTGTTCCAGCGCTTGGGAGTGGTGGATGTCTTCCAAGAGGCCAAGGCTGACTTATCAGGAATGTCTCTAGAGAGAAATCTGTGTGTGTCCAAGTTCGTTCACAAGAGTGTAGTGGAGGTCAATGAGGAAGGCACAGAGGCTGCAGCTGCCTCCGCTGTCATAGAATTTTGCTGTGCCTCTTCTGTCCCAACATTCTGTGCTGACCACCCCTTCCTTTTCTTTATCAGGCACAACAAAACAAACAACATCCTGTTCTGTGGGAGGTTCTCATCTCCATAAAGACACATTTACTACATGAGGAGAGTTCTCTCTTCAGTATCTACCACTCCAGCTCTGTCGGGATGGGCAAGTAGGGGAAAACCATGTTCCAAGATGAGGGCATTTTCTTCCTGTCAGCCTGATCTTATGATGTCAGCATTCAACCCTCCCTTTCTTGAATGCTTCTGTGCCCTTTGCCACATTATGTCTAATGATGCCAATTACCCTCTGCTATGACACTGATACCCATAACTTATAGCCAATAATTTATAGCCAGTTAGATCTGATTTCACTGTTCAAGAATGCTATAACGGAGCTGAAGAGAAGGCACAGGTGCTAGGAGAGGTTGCAGCTCTTGCAGAGGACACAGGGACATTTCCCACCACCCACATGGCTGCTTACAATCTCTGGAAACTCCAGTTTCCATCCATGACTTGATGCCTTTCTTTGGCTTCTACACACCTGCATATGCACACAACCTCACTCAGTTATTCACAAACAAGTAAATTTTTAGAAATAAATAAAGATTAAAAAAAAAAAAGAGTCTTAAATTTCAGTAATGGTTGGATAATGGCTGCTAAAGTGGCCTTTTCAGGTTTTAATGGCAGTATTTTTGTGTATAGAGTCAATAATTTATAGGCAGCCATCAGTGACATGCCATGATCTTATCTTCATCCCTTTTCAAACACATTGCTTAACCATCAGGCAGTGGCTCACCATTCTCCCCCCTTTGGACATACAACCACCAGTCTTCTCTCTGTCTCTGTAGCTTTATCTATTTTGGACATTTTATATAGATTGCCTCTTTGCTTTCTTGATAATGTTCTTTGGTACATACAGATTGCTCTTTTCAATGACATTCTCCTTTAGAGCCTGTGCTTGGGCAGCAGTAACCCCATTGTTCTTATCAGAGTGTCACTTTTGGAGCACAGTTGGCTACCCATGGACAACACATATCACTCCATTAGAGCTGACACTAGATGCTATGTCTCTTTCTAGCTGTATCACATGACTTTGCTCTGAATGTTCCAAAGCAAGGTCACCTCTCTGTTAAATTATGAAGGATCAAGTGGAACTAAGGTGAAAATTTTACCCAGTAAGTCCTCCGCCATGTTTGGGAACTGAAGGGACAACCTCACAGTGCTTTGGGGATCTTTTTCGGATGAGTGTTTTTCCTAAAGAGAGAGGAAGACATCACTGGGATTCCCTACCGTTTCTAATGGACCTCAGTAGGGCAAAGGCTGAGATCTTGGCTAATGTAACATTTAGAGAGAAGGGGTTCAGTTATCACCACTGATGGCTTGTATGAGAAAAGACTTTTTATTGTTATTGGTGGTGAATTTGTTTTTGTTTGTTTATTTTTACAATATTCAATTATTTTTTAATATAATATTTTATTTTTTGAGATATTCATACATGAATACTGAATTTACATCATTTACACCCCCAAGTCAATTCTTGGTTCCTTGTAGATATTTGTCACTTGAAGTCAGAAGATAGCTCAATGTTAAAGAGCCCAGTCCTAAAAACTGCCCAAACTTGTAATGTCTGCCCCACAATCCTTAAGAGCCTTCCTATAAACCCCTTTCTGGTTTGATAGTTTGATGGCATGATTCACAGAACCAAATCAGTATTGAGTGTACTATTCACAACTTATAAAGGATATAGCTTTAGCCCGTGGCTCCATCCAAACTGAATGCATGCATATTCTTCATAGCAGTCATGAAGCTTTCTCTAAAATAGATCATATATTGGGACTCAAAATGAGTTTTAAAAAGAAAAAATAATAGAAATAAGGCTTTGTAGTCTATCTGCTATCAGTGGAAAAAGCTTACAAATCAACAGCCACAGAAGTTATAGAACATCAATTCAAGGAGGTTAAACAACATGCTACTGAATGGTGAATAAGTCATTAAAGAAACCAAGAATAAGAAAATGAAAATTAACAGACTAACCTAGTGGGTACAATAGTAGTAACCCTATGAGGGATGTTCCTGGTTATAAGCACAAATATTTAAAAAATCAGAGAGATTCCAATACAATATAGTGATACATGGTAAGACTTTGGAAAAACAAGAACAAGCAAAGCCCAAAATCAGTACATGGAAAGATAGATAAAGGTACAATTTAATATAAAAACAAAACCTGTTTTGATTTTTTTTGTTCTTTAAGAACAGAAAAAAAACCCCATAAAAGAGTTGATTCTTTGAGAAAAACAACTTAAACCAACAAATTCTTAGCCAAAATAACCAAGAGAGAAGATCCAAATAATAAAGTTAGGGATGAAAAGGGTCCAGTCCAACAGTACTAATGAAACTCAGAAAATCATAAGAACATACTTTGAAAACATATTCCACTAAATTGAAAAATGAAAAAGGTACCAATGAATTTACAGATACATACAATCTAACAAAATTAAGTCAAAATGATGTAAATAATACAAACACATCATTATAAATGAATGTTTTAAAAATACCTTACTATAAAATGTTTAGAGCTAGGTTTAATCATTTTTGAGTTTTGCAGAATTTTGAACATAAATGGCCAATATTCTTCAAACTATTACATAAAATAAGACAGGAAGGAACTCTACCAATTTTTTTCATGAAACTAGAATTGTCTTGCTGTCAAAATGAGATACAGATGAAAAAACACCTACAAAGAGAAATTATAGACAAATTTCCCTGAACATAGGTGAGCAAGACAAAAAGCAAACAAGCAAAATATGTCAGCAAAAGCTTGCAAACTGAATTCAAGAAAATACCAAGGAGTTAATTTATCAGGGTTAAGCAGGTTTGTTCCAGAGATTTGGGAGTGCTGATCTGGTTAGTTTATGTAAACATAACACAAGCTAGCATCACCTGGGAACTTCAGCTAAGGAATTCCTCCCATTAGATAGGCCTGTTAGCTTGTCTATGGGACATTTTCTTGATTAAGATTTAATGTTGAAGGCCCATAGCACTATGGGACATGCTACCCCTGAACGAGTTGTCCTGGATTGTATAAGAAAGCAAGTTTAGTCAGCCATGAGGACCAAGCCAGTAAGCAGCACTCCCCATAGTCCCTATCTGGGTTCCTGCCTCCACATTTCCTGCTTCCTGCTTCAGCTCTGGCTTCCTTTGGTAATGGACTGTATCCTGTGAACTGAAACAAACACTCTCCTCTTCATATTGCTTTTGGTCAGTGCTTTATCACAGCAATAGAAAGCAAACTAGGACAGATGGCTCAATATATTTGCATGTATTAAATCAACATAACACATGTTATAAATGGACTCATAATCATATGGTTATCTTGATAAATGCAGAAAAGGCTATTTGACAAAAACCAACATATTTTCATGATAAAAGTCCTGAAGAACCACAAAATAAAAGAAATATAGAAACCTAATAAAGAATATACCTGAAGAACATATAAATAATATTATACTAATTGTAGGTAAAACAAAACGTGAAACCCAGAAATATGACACAGGTGTCTACTCGCTCCAGTTTGGTGTTGAGAATACTAGCTAAAGCAACAGAAGACAACAAAACAGAAAGGATACAAATAGGAAAGAAAGAAATCAATTACTATTATTATTATTTGCAGAAGATATGATTCTGTTTCAGGCAGATCTTAAAGACTCCACCAGAATATTCTTTTTAAAATTTATTCTTTCTTTTTTTTTGGTTTTGGTTTTTCTAGACAGGGTTTCTCTGTGTAGTCCTGGCTGTCCTGGAACTCACTCTGTAGATCAGGCTCTGTAGATTGAACTCAGAAATCAGCCTCCCTCTGTCTCCCAAGTGCTGGGATTAAAGGCGTGCGGCACCACTGCCCAGCTAAAATGTATTCATTTATCTATAGGTGCATGAGTGTTTTGCCTGCATCTATGTGATTGTACTGTGAGACTGTAAAATTTGTGAGACTGGAAATTTAAAAAAAAACTGTTGCCTTCCTTGAGAACCTAAACCCCTGACCTTGGGGGATTGCCAGATGTTCTGAACATGCAGACATTTCTGAGAAGTCCTCTCCCTAACGATTCCAAGGATGACCTCCTGCCTATCACCCCGAGCCCTCCCTAAAGATTCCAAGGATGACTGCCAGCCTGCTACCACCCAGAGACACCTGGCCCGAGCCAACTAAACTCCACCACTAATGGAAAGTTCCTAACCCCTAGGCCCCCACCCCGCTTGCGGTTTTTGAGCTTAAAAGCTGAGCATTTCTGCTGTTCAGGCTCCCCACGCCTCTCCTGCGTGAGGACAGCGTTGAGCCCCAGTGCGCGTTGGTATCCCGAATAAAGCCTAACTGCATCCAGCCGAGTCTTGGATGGTCACTGGGGTTGCGCATCGCAGGGGAGCCTATCAGTGCCATGTGCGTGCCTGGTGCCTGCAGAAACCAAAAGAGGGTTGGATTCCCATCGACTGCAGTTATAGACAGGTATGAGCTGCCATGTGTGTGATGGAAATCAAACATGGGTCCTCTAGAAGAGCATCTGGTGTTCTTAACCACTGAGAAATCTCATCACCCCCAGAAGATCCTTAGAGCTGGTAAAAACATTCAACAAATTGGCAGAATAAAAGATTAACAGAGAAAAACAGCAGCATTCTTATCTACTAATAACAAACATGCTGAGGGGCAAAGGCAGGCAAACAATCCTGTTTAAAATTGCCTCCAAAACTGCCTTGGAATAAACCTAACCAAAAGCCTGAATGACTCCTCTAATGAGAGCCTTGCAACAATCAAGAGAGAAATTGAAGAAAACACTAGAAGATCAATGATCCTCCTCTCCCAGGCTCACAGCTTAGGAGCATCAATAGTGTGAAATGGCCATCCTCAGTAAATGAGCCCTACAGAGGTACTGCGGTCTCCATGAAAATACCAATGCCATCTGGCATAGAAATATAAAAACAATGAAATAATTTGGAAGCACAAAAGACCTCAGATAATCAGTGTAATCCTGAGCAAAAGCAGTGATTCTGTCACTGTCCCTAATTTCAAGTCATACTACAAAGGAGGGAATGGTATTGTCCTCAGAAAGGTGGGCCCACTAATAAAGCAAACTGCTCAGACATAAGCCCATACAGCCACTGGTTTTTTGACAAAAATGCCCCAAACATATATTTGAGAAAATTAGTGCAGGGAGCATGTGACATCTTTTTTGACTTTACACAAAAATTAACTCCTAATAGAACAAACACCTAAGTGTTCTACTTTCTGAAATGCCGGAGGATAAGGTGAATAGGTTGATTCCTTCGGCATGGGAAGCAGAACATCAATATCCAGAATATACAAAGAACTCAAAAGCTAAATAAGAAAACATTTTTTAAAACACTCACTAAAGATCTGAACACAACTTTTTTAAAAAAGTATGAACAGCCAGTGAATATTTGTGAAGATTTGAACATACTTAATCATTAAGGAGATACCACTAAAACTACTTTGAGGTTCTGGTTCTTATCAGAATGGCTGTCATCAACAAAACAAACGCAGACCCAAGAGCTTGCCCCAACTGTGCTGGCCAGGGCAGCTGGGAGAATGATACCCGAGCACCTGTTGTTGGCACCACTCCCGTGTACAAATGTGTGATGGAGAGATGGGAAGTAGGGGGTAAGCATGGAGAGAGGGATCGGAACGTGAAGCTGAGGTGTTTGTACACTGTGGAGAAAGGTGGAACTGGAGACTGGACAGTGGAGAGGTATAGACATATACGAGAAGGCCATGGTCAGATATTGTCTGGAGCTGCCGCCAAGGACCATGTTTGGGTCCATAGTGCTGTTGCATCTGGAGTCTGTGTCAATGTCTGTGGCCTGAGTTACTACCAAAGGCCAAGCAGGTGTCCACAGTCTTGGCTGCTACTGGAGACCTTGTAGATGTGTAAGAGCTGGGTTCCCACGAGGGGACAGGCTGATCTCAGTAGCCCACACTGCTACCTTAGGACATGGGGACATCCAAACCCATGTTGCTGCTGGGTGCAATGTCTGAGTCCATGGTCCTAAGGCAGCTGGGCTCTGAATTGATGTCTGAGGTCCCTTGATGACATCAGAGGTTCCATTAAGGGCCTTGCAGATGCAGCACTGTGCTGAGCTGGGCCCACCCCTTGCCAGCCCCCACCTCAGGAGACCTGGCTATGCCCCTTATCTGGGCAGTATAGTAGAGCTGACTCTAAGGGCAAGGGAAGAGGTGAGTCAGCCCTGAGAGCATGAGGGATTGAGAACTGGCCCCACCCCTAGTCTGCTGTGGCATGGCTTTGGTGAAGAAGACTTGTGCCTCCCCACCCCTGCCCCTCACTTCTTGCTACCTACAACAGGCAGGAAAACTTCCTTTTTGTGACATCAGGTGAGTATTCTGAGTCAATTTTTAGTGAGCCGAACTTTTGAATTCTCCTTCCTGTCATCTGTTTGTTTCCTTTGTAAAAAGCCCTTGGGCACAGGTGACTTGTCAAGTGGCTCAGGTTTCCTGTCTTGACATAGGAGACTTGCTTAGCACTGTGCCTGTGTACCCCTATGGGAAACACAGCCTTTCTCATGAATATTAAGTGTGGTCTGCTTTTAAACAGAAACAATAAGTGTAGAGAGTATTTGCAGAACCCAGAGGTTAATGTGAAAAGTATTTGCCATGGGTAAGAGTAGAAAGTGCTCCTTAAAAATTAGTAGCTAATAAAATTTCAGGTTGCTGCTTTTGGAGGGTCTAAGTTCTTGGTCTGGGTCCTTACTACCTCTACCTGAATGACCTGAGTCCAGAAACCCATACTAGGGGTTGCAAAGGAATAAAGGCAGGACATAGACATAGACATAGAAGTTCAGAAAAGCTGGAGTCCAGTGGGGTGTGGAGCTATACCTACAGCTGTGGCAACCCAGAGCCCCAGTATATGTTTATTATGTATAGCACATGGGGAAGATGGCTAGCGTAGGTAGGAGGTCTCTGTAGGCAAGCAGTCTCTGGCTGTAATCAGCCAGGATGAGAAGTGACAACTGCTAGTTTTTGAGACAGTGTTATCATGTTTGTACTAAGGATCCCGAGGAAGGCTCTGCATCCATCTGAGCCTCATCCAGGTAAGCCTAACTTTGTGAATAGCATGGGGCTGAGGCATTGGAGTCCTCCACAAAGCCAAGTCTCCTAAATCTGCAGTCTTCTGCTTTGATTCTTACAAAAGTAAGTCAGCTTTCTTTCTCTCCTGGGGAGAATCCCTGAAAGAACAACAACAACAACGGCAGCAACAACAACAATAACAGTAACAGCAGCAACAAGAACAACAAAAATAACAGCAGCAACAATAACAACAACAGCAACAGCAACAACACCAGCAGCAACAACAACAAAAACAGCAATAGCAACAACAACAACAGCAGCAGCAACAATAACAACAGCAACCTCAGCAGCAACAACAAGAACAACAATAACAACAACAATAGTAGCAGCAACAACAATAAGAACAACAACAACAGCAGCAAAAACAATAACAACAACAAAAACATTAACAACTATAAAAACAACAACAGCAACAGAAACAGCAGTAGCAGCAGCAACAACAACAGCAACAACAACAAAACCATTAACAACTATAAAAATAACAACAACAGCAGCAACACTTGAAGACCGGGCTCATTGTGGCTCACAGTTTCAGATGGCTGGGCCCACAGTTGATTGTTTGAATCATTTTTGGGGCCTGTGGTTGGGGAGAGCATCATGACAGTAAGTGTATAAGGTGTGGTAAGCTGTCCCCCCTCCCCCCACCTCATGAGCCAAGAAGCTTAAGGAGAGGAAGAGGCTCATGGATCCAACAGCTTTTTCAGGGCATACCACCCTTACCAGCAATGACCCAGCTTTCTCCAAATACTGTTTGCTCTAAAGGTTCTGTCAACTCCCAGTTGTGACACAGGCTGGTGACTAAGCCTTTACTACATGAAACTTTGGGGGAGAATCTCGGTCCAAACCCTAGCACAGGGGTTAGTCAGCCAGTTAATTTTCTATCTCCCAGTCCCTGGCTTATCAGAAAAATAAATTTGAAATGACTAATCTCATCTTAGTTTTCTGTTTCTCCTTTCTTTAGCTTGTTCTCTGTCTCTGAGCCCTGACCCCTCTGCCCAGCTTGCCAGAATTCAAGTGACCTCTCCACCAATGATCTCAACACTCTTGGGAATGAGGAACAATGGAAAACATGGAGGTATTTCGAACACGCTATTCTTCAAAGAGTGTGCTGTCTATTTCAAAAGGAAAACATGCCTGTCTTTAATACAAGCTGGAACACAGTAAAGCAGCAGGCATGTGGGGCATTTCTACAACTGGAAATGTAGACCTTTGAGGCAAGAGTCCTCCTCAGCCCAGTTCTACTTCACTCAAGGACTCAGGTACCAGCAATTAACTGCCACCAAAAGTCAGCCTGGGCAGTTGACTTGAGTGTGTCGTCTACTGCTAATGATGATTAAGAATGAACACACACACACACACACACACACACACACACACACACACCCCGACAAACACACCAAAGGAAAAATGAAACTCTGGAATAGGAGGGCTTCCAAACAGAGAAGAAAACACTGATCTGCTTATCTAGGGGATTTGGGGAGGGAACTTATGGCATCAACCACTCAAAGACAGGGGAAATTTGTATTGGGATTAGTTAGTTCTCTGGGCATCTTATGGGTGGGGCTGATATGGATCCACAGACTCTGTGCATATTCCCCTGGGCCAGGCAGGGAGATGATCAGGGGCTGTTTACTCACTGCTCATCCAAGGTAGTCTACACTGAAGCTCCACTCTCTGCCTGTCTCTAGATTGCTCTGTGAACTGTTAGTCTTGGCTCTCTGTCTGATGCTGTCCCTGGTCAGTATCGCTAATCAATGCCTTGTAGGTTTTGCAGGTCTTTGACCTTGGCTGTTGACTTGCTGCTTGTTTGTTGAATTATGCTGTCTTTGTTCTCACGTGTATGTGCCTACTTGTGGTCTAACTGTGGGCCTTTTCATTTACTTCCTTGAAGACTCCTGCCTCAGTGAATACCAGAGTGCATGCCTGCCCATCACCACAAACTCAGTGGACAGACACAGACAGCAGGGATCACTTATTCTATATTATGGATTAAAGTTTTATCTGATTCTATATTGAAAATAAATCAAGTTTTTAGAAATAAATTTGCTGGTTTGCCCTTTGCCCTTTGCTTGGGGAGCTTTCCTGTTCCCCTTGCTGTGTGTGTTATGGTTTGTGCACATAGATGTACAGTGTCATGTTCATTCTACTCTAATGGACACTTGATTAAAGTGTTTTCAAGAGTCTTCATGCTCTACATGGCTTTATTTCACAGTTTGACTTTCTGATTTAACTTACCATGCTATCTTCTAGGCCCATATACGGTGTTAAAATGCAAGATTTCATTCTCCTTAAGGCTGAACAGAGTTACATTGTTTTTAGGCATGCCCATCATGCTCTATTTTCCAGTTCATCTGTTGGTGGACCCACGCAGATCTCTAATGAGGCTGTTAGGATTAACATTGTGATAAAAACAGGTATTACCATCTTTTGGTCATACAGATTTCATTTGGACTTACAGATTTCAGTTCTTTTAGCTATATACTGAGCATTGAGATTGCTGAACCATATGGTATCTCTGCGAGACCAATTATTTTCGGGGTTCAGACTCCGTCTTAAGGAACCTGACCTAAGTTTGAAGTCAAGTAAACCAATGGGCCAATGCCTAGCTTCAGTTTCCAAGTTACCCCAACAAGTCCTGCATCTCCAGGCTATTCTCCCCCAATAAATCCAGCATCTAGCACCAGTTTCCACGTTATTCCCCAACAAATCGGCACCTCCAGGCTAACACGCTCACCACTGCCTAACAATGACCAATTAAGAGAAAAGTAGACATTAGGTTTATGGTTTGGCTCCCAGCACCAGCCAATTATGCTAAAAAGCATAAAAGCCCCCCAATTAGATACTTACCATGCTAGAAACACTCACCCCTCGATTGCCATTTCCTATAATACCTTGTTCTGATGGGTGTTCAGGGCTTTGCTCCACCGGAAACTTCCTATGAGTCCTCAGTAAGCTAAGCCAGATCTTAAGCTTGTAGATAAAGACCCTGGTGTGATTACATTGGATCGGTTCCTGATTGGTTTTTCAGAGTCCATGAATACTTCCTTGGTACTTCAGCTCCACGTTGGGTTTTTGGATCATACTACATACTGTTTTCTATAGTATTTGCACAGATTTGTATTCCCAGAAACAGTGAATAAGGGTTTCTTTGCTTTAGTTCCTTATGAAATTATGTTATCTTGATTGTTTAGGTTTTATTTTCATTTACATACACATTTTAAAAAATTCATTCTATATATTCATTGTACATGGTACTGTACAAGATAAAGTCAGTTTCATAGAGTAAACATTCTTATTCTTCCTAGGATCAAATAAATCCTCAGGGGCCCAGACCATGACCGTGTGTGTGTTTGGTGTGTGTGTGTGTGTGTGTGTGTGTGTGTGTGTGTGTATGTGTGTGTGTTCTCTCCCCAAAAACGTCTCTCACAGTGTATGGGATAGGAAAGTAAGTCTCAAATATGACTCCCCATGGAGAATCTCAGGGTGCTTATGGGAAAGAAAAGCAGGACATTTTGATCTTCAGGGAAGGTTACTGAAAGGCATGTGCTCAATCATCCATTTATGTGTAAGAAATCTCTTTGGCTATCTGTCTGATGCAAGTTCAGAAGACGGCAGTTAGTTCATCCTGAGATGGGTCAAACAGCTGGTAGATTCGACAAAAGTAGCCCTTGTGTTCATGAAAAGTATCATTGGCAAGTGTTATCCTCATGAGCCACAGAGCACATGCATGTGCTATCTACAGTAAAGGTAATGGAAGGCTACTGGCAAATAGCTCAGGGCATAGCTCCAGAATTAAGGAATTTAAAAGTCAGTTCAAGGGTGTAATAAGCAAAGTTTTGAAGGTTCTCTATGAGCTTTCTCTTAACTTTTCTTGGGTCTCTGGATAAAGATCTTCAAAGAAGATGTCCAACTTCTCTAAATATGTCTTCGCCATCTTGGCAACAGAGAGAATTTGGGCAGAAAGATTCTTTGAGAAAAGAGGACAATCTGTGTGTTTGGAAATTTGGGGAGAATGTCCTTTCTTAAGAATTTAACTAGAGTTGCTAGAACTGTGGGTTCTATGAATGGACTGTACATATTCTCTTGGATCAAATCTATCTTGAGTATATGGTTGCTATAGTTTTTATTTAAATGTTGTCCAAAGCTTGTGTGTTAATGGCTAGAACCTGAGCTGATGACTCAAGGGGATGGAAGAAACTTTAAGAGGTAGAGCTTAGTTGGAGAAAGTGGGTTGTTGGAGGTATACCCCAGAAGGGCATATTGGCAACTGCTTCTACCATCCTCTTCTCTCTTTTCATTTATTGTCTCCTCCTTCTCTTCTTCCTCCTCCTTCCTCCTCCTCCTCTTCCCTGGATCTCACTAAGTGTGCAGTTTTCTCTTTCTTATACTTTTTGCTATGATGTGCACTTTGTCATAGGCCCAAAGGCAGCAAGGCTGGGCAAGCATAGACGGAAAATGGAGTCCCAAAGATCTTTCTTGTAAGTTATTTTTCCATAAGAATAGAAATAATTGTTACTTTAAAAAACTGGCACTGAGCAATTGAGTTGTTAATACAATTAGGCAGAATGAGGTGGTTCAGAAGTCCATGGAATTGGCCTTCAATAGAAGTAGAGAGGTATTTGGAGGAATCAGACAGAGAAAGATTAGGGTGCTTAAGAATTGCATCAGAGGCCTTTCACATGATGCTTTAGTTAAGCTTTTACTGCTGTGAACAGATACCATGACCAAGGCAACTCTCCTACGGACAACACTTAATTGAGTCTGGCTTACAGGTTGGGGGTTCAGTCCATTATCATCAATGTGGAAACATGGCAATATCCAGGTAGACATAGTGCTGGAGGAGCTGAGAGTTCTACATCTTCATCTGAAGGGGGCTAGCAGAATATTGGCTCCCAGGCAGCTAGGGTGAGGGTCTTAAAGCCCACATCCACAGTGATTCACCAACAAGGCCGTACCTACTCCAACAGGGCCACACCTTCTAATAGTGCCACTCTTTCGGACAATCATATGCAAACCATCACATATGCCTTCCTGTCAAAGAACTTGTCTTACTGTTGTGCAGGACTTGAAACTCTATGTAAAACACTACTGAGCTCAAAGGTAATGAACTATTTGTTTATGTGAAAGACCTTTCAAAGCACCACAGCTACCAGACAATGGCATGGATAGTGCTGGTTTCTGGGGGTAAGATTTACACTAAGAATCTGGGAAGCCAAAAGGAAGAATATTTTTAAACCTTGCTACTTTCCCAGATATGGCTGGGGAGGGAGGATGCAGTTGTTAAAGCAATTACCACCATTAAAAAGAAATCAAGTAGGGTTTGAGAAGACAGTTAGTGGGTAAAGTGTTTGCTCTGAAAGCACAAGAACCTGTAAATCCCCAGTCAAATCCCAGAATACAGGAAAAACTCTAGCAGAGAAACATGCATCTATAATTTAGGGTCCTTGGAAGACTAGTGGATACCCAGAACTCACCTGCAAGCAATGATTGGTGAGAGATCCTGCCTAAAACCAAGTGGAGAACAACAGAGAATGACACCAAATGTTGACCTCTGGCTTCCACATGCACACATATAAGAGAACACACACACACACACACACACACACACACACACACACAAGTACTTTGTATGGGACAGTAGGAAGGCACCTGATTGCCTCTCAGGAATTGGAAAGTTCCCATTCATCACAGACAGAAAGAGGACTTAAACTGTTTTAAGTGACTTTGATCTGAGGAGTGAGTTCTGACATGTTCTGCCTGCATAGAGCTGCGTAGGAAAGTTTGTCTTTAGGGTTCATTTCCTCAGGTTTTAGCTGTGAGGTACTCAAAGGTCACCACAGACACAGTGCAAGTGGTCCTTCCTCCCTCTACTGCTGACTGGTATTGTACATATGAGAGGGGATGGGGTTGTATAGACTTCTGCTGAGATTTCAAAAGAAAGCATGGGAAGCCAGTGGGTGGAAGGATCTGTACCGCTTCCAGAAGCCAGAATCCATGTAAGAGTAAAACATGTTCCACGCTCCTCCAACTTCTGCTGCCTGGAAAAGCTGTAGACAATGAGTAGATTTGGCCTCAAAAAGCGAGACCAGGTGAACTGCAGTCAACCAGTCCACAGGACGGGGACTGCCCAGGTCTGTTAGAGTGTGAGTCCTGCCATCACACACTCTGGATGCCAGACAAAGCTGAAGGATTTAACTTTTGCTGGCTGGGTTTTGTTCTTACATCAGTCTGAATCCTCCTTACAGTTTTCCATTCTCTCTGTTTGGAAGGAGAGTGTGCACTTGTCGCTGTGTATTGGAATTTTGTGCGATGTTTTTGGTTTTCCACTGCTTCAAAAATAAGGGTGCCTTGGCTCGTAGAGTAGACACTGAGCTTGATAGTTGTACACTGTTGAAACTGTTAAGAGTATGGGGAATTCATTTTGCAATGTCTAGGGGGCATAGGCATTTAGGGGCCAAGGAAAAAAATCATTGTTTTGTATTTTAAATATTTTCCCCAAACTTAGATGCTGGAGTGTTTCTTTTAGCCGACAGTAATGTAGGAAGACAGCGGAAACTTTACAAGGCAGGGTCTCACAGGGGGAAGGAATGGATGGGGCATGCCTGTGAAGGAGATTTTGACACCCAGATCCTTCCAGTTTGCAATCTTTCCTCTAGTCTCTACAGAGTGAGAAGTGTAGAAAACAAAGGGCTCACTGCCACAATGTACTGTCTCAAGAAAGTGCCCAAGAAAATATGAATGCGCAACTGCAGACTGAACCTCTGAGGTTATGAGCCAAAATAAACCTTCCTCTTTTGAGTTGCTTATTTCAGTTATTTTGTCACAGTGCTAAAATATGATAGATACAGAAACAGTCCCCACAGTGTGTGCACACTGCAATGCTCTTCTGAGGCAGAGTGGGGGGTGGGGTGGAGTGTTCTTCTTGATTTGGCAGCAATTTCTGGTTTCCCTGAAAGACAGAGACTCTTGTAACAATTTCTGTGAGCTCATATGTGCACTGGTCCTGCTGGGTTTACATTGGTAGTGTTTTCCTGGTGTCTTTCATCATCTTGGACTCTTACAGTCTTTCTCCTCTTCTGCAAGGTTCCTGGAATCCTCTTCAATTTGTGTTTCCTCTTTCTAGAGTTCTCTGTTTAGATCTGTGCCCAATCTTTAATTGGGTTTTTGCTTTCTTGATGTCCAGGTTTTTTTGGGTTTTTTTTTGGTTTTTTTTGTTTTGAGTTTTTAATATAGTTTTGATATTAGCCCTCTATCAGATGTGTATATAGTTGGAAAGAAAGAAAAATCTTTGATGGTGTCCTTTGTCATACTAAAGCTTTTCAGTTTTACAAGGTTCATTTATTAATTGTTGATATTGCCTGTGCTACCAGTGTTCTGCTCAGAAAGTCTTTTCCTGTGCCAATGTGCCAAGACTATCCCCCACTTTTTCTTCTATCAGAGTCAGTGTATCTTGCCTACATTTAGGTCTTTGATTGTTTGGAGTTGAGTTTTGTGCAGGGTAATAAGTTTGGATCTATTTGCATTTGTCTACATATAGTCATACAATTTGACTAGTATCATTTGTTAAAGATGCTGAATATTTTTCCAGTGTGTATTTCTGACTTCTTTGTAAAAAAAAAAAAAAAAAAAAAAGGTTGGCATCCATAAGTGTGTAGACTTATTTCTGGGTCATGAATGTGCTTCCGTTGTTCGACATGACTGTTTTTGTGTGAACATTATACTGTTTTATTACTGTTTTACTATAGCTCTGTAGTACAGTCTGAGATTGGAGAAGTTGAAACCTCCAGCACTTCTCTTATTATTCAGGATTGTTTTAGTTATGCTGTTGTGTGTGTGTGTGTGTTTCTCTATGAAGCTGAAATTTGTTCTTTCAATTTCTGTGAAGAATTGTGTTGGAATTTTTATGGGGATTACATTGAATATGTAGATTGCTTTGGTAGGAAGGTCACTTTTAGTATATTAACCCTGCTCACCCTTGAACATGGGAGATCTTAGCATCTTGTGCTATCTTCTTCAATTTCTTTCTCCAGTGTCTTAAGGTTGTTATTATACAAGTCTTTAACTTGCTTGGTTAGTTACCCCAAGATAATCTTGAGGCTATTGTGAAAGATGTTGTTACCCAGATTTCTTTCTCAGTCCATTTGCCATTTGTGTACAGAAGGACTACTGACTTCTGTGAGTTCATTTTGTATCCTCATATTTTGTTGAAAGTACTTATTAGCTGTAAGAATTTGCTGGTGGGTTTTTAAAGGCCATTTATGTATACTATCATATCATCTATATATAAAGATACTTTGCCTTCTTTCCTTTTGACTTATTCACATAACCTCTTTCAGTTGATTTATTGCTCCAGCTAAAAGTTCAAGTTCTATATTGACTAGATATGGAGAGAGTGCACAACCTTGTCTTGTTTTTTATTTTAGTGAATTGTTTTCAGTTTCTGCCCATTTAGGTGATGTTGGCTATAGGTTTCCCATAAGTGCTTTATTATGTTAAGGTATGCCCCTTGGACCCCTATTACAGCAGGGATTTTTATCATGTAGGGTACTGAATGTTGACAAAGACCCTTTCTTCATCTAATGAGATGATCATGTGGTTTTTATCTTTCAGTCTGTTAACATGGTACATTTCATTTATCAATTTACGTATGTTGAATTCATTCCTGTATCAATGGGATAAAGTCTACTTGATGATGGTAGATGATCTTTTTGATGTATTCTTGGATTTGGTTTGCATATATTTTATTAAGAATTTTGGTCTGTAATTTTCTTTCTTTGTAGGGTCTTTATATGTTGTAAGTATCAGAATAATTCTACATTCATAAAAGAAATTTGGCAGTATTCCTTCTGTTTCTATTTTTGTAGAATAATTCAAAGAATATTGGCATTAATTATTCTTTGAAATTCTGGTAAAATTCTGTGCTGAACAATCTGGCCCTGTGCTTTTATGTCTGAGAGACTTAAAAGTATAGTTGCTTATACTTCACTAGGGGTTATATTTCTGTTGACATTGCTTATCTGATCTGATTTAACTTAGGTAAGTGGAATGTATCAAGATAAATATCCATTTCTTTTAAATTTTCCAGTTTGGTAGAATACAAGTTCTCAAAATTCGTCCTTATGCTTCTCTGGGTTTCCTTGATGGCTGTTATATCCCTCTTTTCTTCTTTAATGTTGTTAATTTGGATCTTCTTTCTCCATGTTTAATGTGGTTAACAGTTTGTCAATCTTACTGATTTTCTTAACAACTCACTCTTTGTCTCTTTGATAATTTTTGGTATGTTTCTTGTTTGTTTCTCTATACTAATTTCTGCCACAAGTTTGATTACTTCTTGATATGTCTTCCTTTTGAGTGCAATCTCTTCTTTTAGTTCAAGAGCTTCCAGCTTTACTATTAAACTATTAGTGTGATCTCTCCATTTTTTTTTTTTAATGTAAGAACTTAGTGCTATGAACTTGCCTCTTAGAACTATTTTTATTGGTTCCCAAAATATTGGGTGAGAGTGCTTTTATTTTCAGTAAACTCTAAAAAGTTCTTAATTTCTTTCCTAATTTCTGTCTCGATCTATTTTTCATTTAGTAGTGAGTAGCTGTTCCCTTTCTTGGAGTTCCTAAGCTGTCTGCTATTTCTGTTGTTGTTAATATCCAGCAATAGTCCATGTGGTCAGATAAGATGCAGGTGGTTGTTTTACTTTTCTTGTATCAGGTCAGACTTACATTGTGTTTAAGTCTGTGATCAATTTTGGAGAAAGTTTTATGAATTGCTGAGAAGAAGGTATATTCTTTTGTGTTTGGGTGAAATGTTTTGTAAATATCTGCTAGGCTCCTTTGACTTAAAATGACTTTATTCTAGCATTTCTTTGTTTAGTTCTTGTCTGGATGGGCTGTTTATTGGCAATAGTGTAGTACTGAACTCACTCCACTATCACTGTGTGAGTCAATGTATGATTTTATTTGTAGTAGTGCTTCTTTTATGACTTGATTACCCTTGTGCATAAATGTTTAGAATTGCAATGTCTCCTTGGTGGATTTCTCCTTTGATGTGTGTGTAGTGTCCTCTATCTCTTTGGATTACTTTGGGGTTTAATTTTATTTTGCTAAATAGTAAAAAGGCTATACCTGCTTGTTTCTTGTGCCTATTTCCTTGAACTATCTTTTTTCCATCCTTATATATGTTACTTTATCTTTTTTGTAGATTTTAGTATTCTTTCTTTGTGCTGTACATTTAGTGTTTTGATTATTATGTGCTGATAAGACTTCCTTTCCTGGTCTAGTCTATTTGACATTCTGTGTGCTTCTTGTACCTAGGGAGATGCCTTCTTCTTTGGGTTAGGGACATTTTATTCTATGATTTGTTTGACAATGTTTTCTGTGTCTTTGACTTGGATTTCTTCTCCTCCTTCTGTTCTTATGCTTCATAGATTTGGTCTTTTAAAAGTGTCCAAAACTTCCTGAAGGTGTTGTGCCTGGAATTTTTTTTTAGATTTATCCTTTTCTTTGTCAAGGGAATCCATTTCTTCTACCCTTTCTTCAGTGCCTGGGATTCTTTCTTCCATGTCTTGCGCTCTCTTGGTGAAACTTATCATTGCGTGTTTTGTTGACTTCCTAAATTTCTTACTTCCAGTTTTAGCTCAGTTTGGATTTTGCTGAGTAAATTCTTTTCACTTTCATGTCTTGAACAGTTTTCTTTATTTCATTCCATTGTTTTATTGTGTGTTCACGAATTTCATTAATAGATTTAGTCACATCCTCTTTAAGTCCCTTGGACATATTCATGATGGCTATTCTGAAGTCCTTGCCTTATGCTTCAGCTATGTTGGACTTCTCAGGGTCTACTGGAAGAGGGTTCCTGGGCTCTGGTGGAGACATATTGTCCTGGATGCTGTTGATTATGTTTTTATGCTGGTGTCTAATTATCTGTGTAAGGGGTTAATGTAATTTTAGGTGTTGATATCTAGTCTTGTCTTTCTTTCGGGGGATGGAGGGTGCAGAAAAGTGTTTTATCCTTTAGTTCCTGTTGTCCGTGGATCTTAGGAGATTTTCTAGTAAGGAATGTTTCTAAGTTCCTGACAGGTGGAGCCATTGGGAGTCCTAGGTAGAAAGTGTGTCTAAGTATTGGGGACTAGCAGAGAGGAATGAGCATGGGTTGGGGTAATTGTGAGAGGATCCCCTAGGAGGAAGAAAACTGGGCCTGCCGTAAGATTCTTTAGGGTCCCCAGGGAATGGAGGCAGAGAGGAAAGACAAACTTCTGCAGAATGTCTGCTTTAATGCTGGGTTGAGACTGGGTTGAAAATAGAGTGCAGGAAGGAGAGTGACAATCTCCTAGGCCATTTGGCCAGTGAGTTTTCTAGCTATAGAGTTCCTCTGGGTATTGGTGGCTCACATAAAAGGATGGGGGGTGGGGGAAGACTGGGTCTCACAAAGATTTGTGGAGTCCCCACAGAATGGAAGCAGAAAGGAAATTCTTGAGAAGTATCTGTACATATCTTTTGTTTGTTTGTTTGTTTGTTTGTTTTTGTTGTTGTTTTTTGGTTTTGTTTGGTTTGGTTTTTCGAGACAGGGTTTCTCTGTGTAGCCCTGGCTGTCCTGGAACTCATTCTGTCAACCAGGCTGGCCTCAAACTCAGAAATCCACCTGCCTCTGTCTCCTGAGTGCTCGGATTAAAGGCATGCGCCACCACTGCCCAGCAATATCTTTTGATCATTTTAGATTTGGGGGGATGGTGTCAGACCATTTTATTCAGAGCTTTGGGGAAGACCTGAAGGTATCCACATGATCTGGTGTCTTTTGGCAAGGCAGAGCTTGAAGCAGGAACTTCAACTATGTTATGCTGTTGTGGTGGTTATTGAGAGGTTTAAGTTCCTTACATAGTCTGAATATTATCTCTTGTCATTTCACCCTAGTTAGAATGACTAGTATAGCAAGAATTTATAGAAATAATAGCAAAGTTTGGTGATGATGTTGAATTATCACTTCCACATGGCCATGGCCAATCTATCTAAGAGGGCAACTTAAGGAGGAAAGCTATGTTTAGCTCACATTGTCAGGGTGTGGTCCATGGTGGGTTGGCTCTGTGCACAGTGTCAAAACCTCCTGTTTGTAAGTAAGTATATGGACAACATCAACCTGGATGCATAGTAGTCATCACCAAAGACTGAGAAGGGTTACAACTAGAGTAAAGCTGGATAATGGCTACCAAAAAAGACAAGTAGGAAGTTGTAGTGTTTCTCTGCACAGTGGAGAATCCATAGTTCATGATAATCGGTTGCACGTTTTACCCATAAGTAGACAAGACGAGTCTGAAATCTTCAAACACTAAGCCATGGTAAGAAAGTGTATTACTCTGATCTGGTCAACAGCTAATTCACAAATATCACATTTGCATATCAGGAACACACAAATATTATATTTTAGTCCAAATCTTTTAATGTTTAAGGAGGTATAATTGTTGCCTACTCCCATTTGACCTTTACACACTGCATGTGCACACCAAATTGTCAGACTACACTCCAAAAATTGAATAGCAAACATTGGTGAGGATGTTGACAATTAAAATAATCATTTGAAATTTTCTGTGTCAGGTTGAGATTCATTTCTATAATGTAACAGGAAATTTTCTAAATTCTCTGGAAATGTTAAAATAAAATTATCATTGAAATTCCACACAAAATTTTTGAACTCACAGGCACAACTCTCAAGCTTACTAACTTGAAGTATGCAGAGGCGGGGATGAATTCAAGGGGCTTTCTCTGGAGGAACTGTGATTCTGTGGCATCTTTCACTTGGTGTCAGGGTCAAAGAACCCTGGAATCTTCTTGAGAAGTGATATTAGTATCTGAGCAATAAAGTGCATGATGAGATGGTGGGGGTTGTGTCTGTCACTGTAAGAGGAAAAATTACACCCAAGAAGCTGAAAAACACTCCCTCAGCCACAAGGTCATCATCAATGGCAACTAAGGGCAGTTAGTCAAAGTGATGTGATACGCTATGATGTGATACGATGACAGTGGCCCCTCATCTTTGTGGTTGTTCCCCTCAGCCCCCATTCTGGGTAGAACTATGAGAAAAAGATCAAACAGCAGACAGGAGTCACTAGAGAGGGCCAGGAAGTGGTGAGGACACACCCATAGGTGGCAACTCACACCTCTCCTTTGTCCTGGACTCCTCACCCTCTTAGCCACAGAGCAGTAGTATTTTGTGTCTGTCGACCTGCCCAATAGAGGAGCAAAAACTAATGAATTCAAGCTTTTCCAATTCCCCATTTCCCTTCTGTATTCTACAGTTGCACTTCCATATTACCATTCCCCACAGGAAACCTCAGCCCTCCTCACCATGGGGTCTGATCTCACCTGCTCAGCTTGCTATCCCTGAAACATGCAAGCTTTAGGTACAAGATCAGCCTCTTCCTATAATGAGCAGCAGCCCCTTCTAGAGACTAGGTCTTTGAAGGTTTGACTCACCACACCTTTCCTACCAAGCAATTCCAAAGGTGTCATGTTTCCTCTGGGTTTATTTTGGAGGTGAGTGGAGCTAAGTTACAAAGGCACCTGGGCACACACAAGTGCCCCCTGGGCAAGCAACAGGCTTAGGAGGCCCTGGGGCCAACCACATTCTAGTGGGAGAGGCTACAAATGACATGAGAGTGAGGGATAAAGCCATTTCTTTCTTCATCCATTTTAGGCTTCAATAGCAGATTAACTGAGAATGGATTACTCCTAACTAACAGAAACCTGATCTGTACATGATTCTGAAGGCTGGATTTCCAGGGTCTAGGGTCTGTGTCAGGTCACAGCCTTCTGGAATCTTCATGGTGGAAGATGGGAGGGCAAAAGGGGGTTTCAGAAAGCAAGATGTTAATCTCTTCATGAGGGTGGAATCCATATGACCTATCAGCTCTCTTCAGGACTCAATACTCTTGAAATGAGGATCAGCTTTCTAACCTATGCCACCAAGGTGGCTATGTGAAACATAACAACTTATTATTGAAGATTGCCATACTCTGTGACAGAGTCTGTGTTGTGATATGAATTTACCAGGCAGGGCTGAGGAACCATAAGTCACTTCAGAGAACTGACATGCTAGGTTGGTATCCATCTGAGGCAACCTGGCCCGGTGTCTCTGAAAGTCTCTGTTAGGCATACCAGTTGACCAGTTGACTAATGGGTAGTAACCTCAGATGTCTCACCCCCAAATATCTCATTTTAAACCTGTCTCTTTAGCTCCCCATTCCTCTGAGCAAGTGTACCTGTCTGCCCTGTGGATGAGTATCTGTAAGTGTGGAGCCATGGCTTACACATCTTCACAAAAAAACTTTTAAATACTACTGGGGTTTCCAATGTGATGGGAGTTTCTCTGGTTATTCATAAAAGGGTCTCTGGCCATGCCATGGTGTTTATTAATAGATATGACCCATGGCAGGCATATACAGAGTTTCACGGTGAGATGTTGACTGTGCCCAGTAGACTAAGTTCAAGGTTTGAGAAAAATAATTGGGGACCACCAGGTTCCTTTCTGTGAGAATTAGAGAAGAGGAACTTTGTCTGATTGAAAGAGGACTGTCTGGGGCATTTGGTTGTGACTTGTTCATGTGTTTTTTTTGGAAAACCAGAAACCAAGTAGGTTCTGTTTGGAATTTTAGCCTAAGTGACCCCATTTTGATTTTTAGTCTGGTATGTTGAGGCCTAGTGCAGGAACTTAGTCCAAGGCAATGGCCACCTGAAATTTGTGCTTTATGGAACCTTATGATTTGGTGAACACATCACAAAAGCATGAGGCAAGATGCTCAGAAAGCCCACAGGAATTCTCTACACCTCTCTCCCAGATCCTTTGTCCAGAACATCTCCCCATAATCAAATTGATTCTAAATATAGAGTATTTCTAAGTTTTCTGGGTCAAACAAGAGGTAATTTGGACTGAGAGTAAAATCCCAGTGGCCATAGAAGGAACACTGAGAAGAGAGCAGGGAAAAAGAAAAGGAGTTAGTTGTGTAGGCAGAGGCAAGATCGGGAAAACAAACAAACAAACAAACAAACGAGCTAATGCTTTAACTGGAGACAGCGAAAGAAAGCTTAGTGTCAAAAGTGGAGGAAGATCTCACTGCCTTGCCATGAGCATTTTCCAGGCATCGTTGAATTGTGGAATTCTAGCTGCCTGAGAGAGCAGAAACCTCTGACTGGGAAAGGAAAAGCTGTGTGAGTGTCAGGGATCCGGACAGCCCAGAAGTCAGGCCTGTTTGCTGTATAGGGGTGAGTGTCTGCCCCTGGAGAGTGCAGGTGTGCTGTACTGCTCTAACAGTACTGTGTGCTGTGGTCCGCAGAAGAGAATGAAAGAGCTAGAAGAAAACCTGAGAGGCTGGTGTTCTCGTTCTTGTGACTTTGGTCACTCAAGGCACTGGACTAAGACAACTTTTTTAGGATTGTTTTGTTAACTACAACCACAACACTGGGTCCAAATTGCTCAATGTCAACAGCATCCTCATACCATTGTAGAGAAACCTTGGTTAGTTTGGAAACTTTGAGTTATTGTAACCAGTTAAAAAGAAGCTATTAAAAACAAATTTAAAGGGTCTGGCTTGTAGCTCAGTAGCAGAACATGTGTGAGGTCACTTGGATTTTCTCTCTTTCTTTTTCTCACACACCAGCCCCCAAAAGTTAAAAGAATTCAGAGTATTTGACTGGACATAGGGAGTGCCAGCTTCAGTGAATAAAGCTTTGTTCTCTCAGAGAAAAGTCAGCCGAATAATTTCTCTAATTGGTGGCTATCATAGGCAGCAGTCCCCATCAGTCACTATCTGGACCCACCCTCATCAGCCCCTCTTAGTGCTGATTCCCATCAGCTGCTCTCAGCACTGACTCTAATCATCTACTTCACACCTCACTGCCTGCTACAGTTTACACCATGGTGTCAAAGAAGATCTTTGACAGCCAGCGAGATAGTTCAGTGGGTAAAGATGCCTGTCACCAAGACTGACAACCTGGGTTCAATCCCCTGGACCCACATGGTGGAAGGAAAGAACTCTGCTTTAGCAAGGTGTTCTCTGGTCTCCCGAGGTTCACTGCATGTGATGAACATGCTGGGTGTGCCCACATGCTTGCACACCCACCAGCAATTGGTTAATGTATAATAAAATAAAAATTACTATCCAGAGGGTATAATCATGAAAATAATTCTCCTTTATTCTCACTTTTCATGAGGCTTGTAGGCAAAATGGTTGATGTTTTACTCAGATGCTGAGAATGAAATTATGTCTTTTGAATGACAGGGAACAGAACTGGAGAGCATCATGGTGAGTGAAATAAATCAGGCTCAGAAAGACAAACTGTCAGCACCCTCAGAGTCAGCTTAAGACAGCCAAGACCACATTCTCAGCACAAAGCAGATTTATTATGAAGCAGATTTATTTGCCCCAGAGGGACACAGGCCAGGGAACAAGAGACAAAGACAGGAACCAGAGGACTAGGAAGAGTGGGAAAGGAACAAGGGGAAGGGGGACAAAGGACTGCTTCTGGATAGAGAGGAGACAGACATGGCCCACAGGCAAGCGATGGCTTATAAAGGTTGAAGGGGAAACCTCATGTTAGGATGAGCTGTTTAATCGTGACTGAGCATATTAATTAGGTTAACCAAAAGAAGCTTTTGATTGCTGTACTTTAATGCTTTGATAGGTGGACCTTGGTAGTCAGCTCCAGGAGGAACAAGTGGCCAAATAAGGGAACAGACCTGGTGGCTAGCTTTCAGAAAGCAATCTAAAAGTTTTAACAAGGAGAGGGAGTGGGGGTGAGGGGAAAGGCCTGATTCATGTTTGCCATTCTCAGGACTGCTAAAGCCCATTCACAGATCCTTCCATGTAGAACCCAGATTATTTTAAAGGCATAAAAGTGTGACTACTGGGGAGGAGGAGCCATGTTCCCATGGAATGGAGACAAGAGATAGTAAAGCAGGGGTCGATCTGAACTAAGTAGAATGATATATATGTATGAAAATGTAATAATAAAATACAATATTTTATATTATATGGACTAAGTTTAATTTTTTTTTAAAGAGTTGGAGGCTAGCCTGTTCTACTGAGGGAGTTCTAACACAGAAAGACCCTGTCTCAAAAACAAAACAAAAAATTAAAAAGCAATCACATTTCACTATTTAGTAAAATGTGATTGTGAGATTAATAATTGCACATCAATTTAAAGTGTAAGTAGTTACCCCAAGATGGTTTCTAAACTGAGTGGGGACAGGACAAGCTCATTCAAAATGCTTTCAAAGTGTAACTCAGAGGCTCTCATGGCATCTGTGGGAATCCAGAGTAATGGAGAGGCAGCACATGTGAAGATCAAGACAGGCTAAGAGTAAATCACTTCTGCTCTCAAGGGCTGGGACAGCAGCAATAACATGAAGAGTCTGCCTTGTCATGTCTTCAGTTACTCATGGTAATCTGTGCTTCTAAAATACACAATGGTAATCTTCAGCAGTCCCATAGATAATACACTCTTACGGACTGTGACAGAATGCATAGGTCCTACATAGGTCCAAGCCATACAGGCTCCCAGCACTGAGAAGGGGAAGTAGACAACGGTTCCTCCCATCCTTCACCAAGGAGCTGTCTCCAACTGACAACTGCTCACTAAGGAGAGATCAGTTTTCTCCCATGGAGTCTCTTGTGAGTGATACTGGGACCTTATAAAAAGACGCATTTAGCATTTTTTATTTCACTTTCCATCTTTGAGGGCACAGCAACAAGGTGCCCCCCCCCCAACCTTTCTTTTAATGTTTGTGTGTGTGTGCATAGTCATAAGTGTGCATGCTGGGGCACCTGCACAGATGTCAAAGGACAACTTTCTGGAGTCAGTTCTTTTTTTCAACTCTGTGGGTCCCAAGTTTCACTACTGGGTCATGAGGCTTAGTGGCCAGCACCTTGACCCCCTGAACCATCCCACTGTCTTCACAGGACACCATATTGAAGTAGACAGCAAAGTCGCTGGCAACTTGAAGTTCTCAGCTTTCAGACGTTGTTATAATCCTCCCATTCTTGGGAACTTTGATACTCAGCATAATTGTGCTTAAATAGACAAGTACAACAGGATTCAGTTGCTGAATGAAATGGTACATTAAAACTTGGGTCCAGGTGACATACCAAAGGATCAGCAGGTTCTACAGGCGAATGTCTAGCTTACCACCAAGTCACCAGAGTGACCTCTAGTGGATGCCCCAGCCCACTGTGACTCAGGGTGCAGGATTCAGAGGTGTGGCCACTGATAGCTCTGTAAAACTGCAATCATGAGGGTGCCATCTGGACACTCTATGACTATCTTCTGACTGAGATTGGATATAATATACCCAATAGGGCCTGCATCATGAGGGCCATGCTGGCCACCTCTGCCACCACATCCAGATACATTTTTACTGACTATGACGTCATTGGTGATAGCCTGGACACTTGGTCAGTGTGGCAGCTGAACGAATGGACTGTCTAAGGATCCCTGTGTGGGAACGAGGACCAATGGAAACAACTTGCTTTCCAATGGGGACATATACAGGACACGTGTCTGAAGATTGAGACTTCATGACCACCCTTAAAAGAACAATGTTGTATGAGTTTAGATCTTAGGGGACTTTCTTCGCTGGGAATAATAATTTTCCTTCCATGACAGTGAACTCCCATGAAACATGGTAAGTCTGCACAGCCTGCCACTCTCAGATCAATGGATTTATTGAAGGAAAGAACATGGCTCCAACAGCAACTGAAGATGGGACATCAAATGACCATCTAGTGGGATGCTGCTATCTGACTACGGCACATGGCCATCAAACCAGGCACTTCCAGCAGAAGGAAGTACCCTGCAGCAGTGCTGAGGGGCACTGAGCTTGGATGTAGAGGTGGACAGGACAGCTGCCTGACTGCCATGCTTTGGTGTGCCAGCCATGCTTCCACCTCTGCCCTTTAGAGGGCACATCTTGTGGTTACTTGTAGTTCCAGTCCTCTAGTGCCCCAGATGGGAGCTCTGACTCTGCCCTGGTGATGAAGCCTCCTCTGATGCCTACCTTCAAGGAATCCCAGTGATGGCTACGGGAAGCAGGGATGCCAGGTGCACAGTCTACTCAGTACCAGCAGGGCTACCTGGTCATTCCTGATAATGGGAGACACTACCACAGATGACAGGTTTGTACAGAATGTGACTTCCCTTACTGGGCTGCATTTGTCAATAAAGTGAATAAGATGAGGTCATGTTCCATGTGTGCTGAACATGGTTAGTAGGTTGCACCAGGTAATGGGGGAAGGGAGAGAAAAAGAAGTGAGAGGAGAGGGGGCCAGGAGGAGGGACCAAGTGTGAAGAGAATCAAGAAAGCCAAGCGAGCAAATGGCCGAAAATGGCAGGGTTATATAGGAAAGAGAAGCTTGCAGAAGAGAAGCAAGGGCCCTGGGGAGGAGGTGTTTCATTCGGGGGGGGGGGTAAGAATACCTGAGAAGAGCCACAGGTACTGATGGAGAATGGAAGCCAGCGTGAAGTTTGGTGTGCTAATAGGTGCCACAGTTAGCCAGTTACTTCTTTGGAACCCAACATAAAGAGCATTTTCCTCCTCTCTCTCTCTCTCTCTCTCTCTCTCACACACACACACACACACACACTAAGTAGTTTTGATCCTAATATATTAACCTTTAGGTGAGCACCAACACAAAGTATCAAAAAAACCTTTTTTTCTTCAGAGCACTGTTTTCTCTTTCTTTTGCTTGTGCTGGGAATGGAGTCTGGAACCTCTTGTCTGTGCCAGGCAAGTGCTTTACTATAAAGGTGTATTTCCCGTTCTATGTCTTGAATTTTAGTGTTTGGATTTCTATTTCGGTCTTTTGATATTCTGTCATTGGGTTCTCCACATTTGTTGGAAACAGCAGTGAAGTTGCCAGATCTGATCAAATCATGAACTCTAACCATGGCAGCTGTGAGCTGTATTCTCTTGCTGTTTTTATTTCATTTGTTTGTTTGCTGTAAGACTGTGCCTCTTTTCTTTTGGGGAGAGAGGTATGCATGCACACCTCATTCTCCATATTATTTTTTGAGGCAAGGTCTCTCACAGACCCAGGTAGCCCCCGAGTGAGCAAGACTAGCTGGCCATTGCCCTCCTCTTAGGGAATGCTTGCCTCTTAGCACTAAAATGACAAGGGCTCAGAGATCCAAACGCAGTTCCTCATGCTTGGACAGTAAATGAGGTGCCGACTGACTCATCCCCCATCCTCCTTTGTCCTGTTTTCATTAGAAATAAATTCATAGGTCCAACAAACAGCAACCCACTTGGTGTGATCTTTACCAGTAAATAGGATTCTTCCTTAGTCTTTCTGAAGGAAAAAGTTTTATGACATTACAGATCCAGACCCTTCAAGGGAGAAGAATAAAGCCAAGCCCATCAAGGTAATAATGGCTGGTCTAGTCTACTTTTTGTTTAATTGCGGGGGGGGGGGGGGGGGGAAGCCGGGGCGAATTCGTCCAAGGTTTTATTCTAATAGTGGAAAACAGTTGCTTCAGGGCCTCTCCAGCCAGGTGTGGTCACTGAGTTAGCCTTGGCACCTGAGAAGCAGGCCTGAGTGTTGCTAGAAACTGGAGCTCTGTGACCTCATCCAAGGGGCCACAAAGGTGCCTCTGCAATCCCACGCCCACACCTCACAGAAAGGATCTCTAGCGGGTTTTGCAGTCTTTCAGTGAAATTTAAAAAGGAATCATTTGACTTATAAGAGAGAATGCTTTTCCTCCAGGCTTTTCACAGCTGAAGAAGACATAATTTATTTAGTACTCTGCTTAAAGAAGTAGAGAAGGCCTGGAATTGAGGAAAATGAATCCCTTGGGAATGCTTGCAATCTTCTGGTTTCATTTTGCCAGCCCTGCAAGCTCAGTTTTAAGCACTCACCAGAGGAGAAAAAGCCTCTCCTCCCAGCTTGTGCTTGCCAGTAAGATACTCTCCTTTCAGAGCAAAGGCTGCAGCTGGCCCTGGGAGCTTCCTCTTAGGTCTCCAGCAAGTGGAACCAGACTTGTTACTCAGGAGGTAAGACCCATGGGCTGCATCCAAGGGGAGTGGCTGACAAGAGGGACGCAGTCCTCTCTGCATGTCCTCCTGGAACCTGCATGCTCTCCCTCACCCTAGCTGTGACACCCAACCAGACCAGCAAAGGCTATGTGGTTCCCCAGCTACACACAAAGCCAAGCCACTGGCCAGAGGAAGAAAAGCTGTCCTAGCCTTGGTTTTGCTTTTGTTTTTCCCCTCAGCTTTCTTTTTGAATCTTGATGTGAGAGAAGGTGCCCAGCATCTCCATAGCCTGAATCCAGGGTGCAAGGAGGCTGGGAGGGAAGCTAATGAGATCCTAGATCCTGGAGATGTGGCCCTGGTAGCTAAACAGCCATAGGCAAGCAGCTGTGATTGGCCTGTACTTGGACAAACTTGAGCTTTGAGTCTGAGACCCAGAAGGATTAGCAGATGGCCCCCCAGAAGGGCATGCTTATCCACTGCAGGGGACAGCTTGTTTGCAAAGGGACACAGGAGAGTCTTCCTCTTCCCTGTCACCCACAGCCTGGCTAGGGAAAGAGAGTGGCAATCACAAACATGGATATTTCACTCCAGCTGAGACTGCAGCCTTGACCTCAGGCATGGAGAACTGAATCCATGGAGAACTCAAATGATAATGTTGCTATCTTTACCAGAATCCACTTGGATGCAGAGCAGGTCCATGTGGTTTTCTGGATTCCTTGCCCAGATGAACTAGAACCTGACATTCCACAGGGAGAGAGATGTGTGAGCTCCAGACAGAAGGCTGTGTAGTGTGGGCACTGTGCCAAGGCCACCGGCATGGTCCCTCTTCAGACACACCTGTCTGGAAGGTTAGAGCCATCAGACACCCTAGGCCCTGGTCCTGTGTCACTGCTGAAATCTGACCCCAGTTTTGTGTATCTGGGGAATATTCTCGCCTCTTGGGGAAAATGGGAGGAAGCAGGATTAACCAACTGCAGGTCCTAGGGGTGGGCAGCAGAGGTGAGGTAGGTGTTGCTGGTGTTGTAGCTGGCACTGCTGATCTCTCCTCTGTTGCAGCCTTCACCATGGAGCAGCTGAGCTCAGCCAACACCCTCTTTGCCTTGGAGCTGTTCCAGGCCCTGAATGAAAGCAGCCCCACAGGAAACATCTTCTCTCCCTTCAGCATTTCTTCTGCCTTGGCCATGGTCTTTCTGGGGACCAAAGGCAGTACTGCAACCCAGCTCTCTAAGGTTAGCAGAAGCCAAAGTGGTGTAGCTCTCTCTGTGGTAGCCCTGCTAACAAGGTGCAGTCAGACTTCTGGCAAAGCCTCCCCTCCCCCTCCTACTCTTCCTCCCTCTCCCCCTCCCACCACTGCCCACACCACCCCCAACACCCCAAGAACTGTTAGTTCTTCCTTCTCCAGCAGCTTCAAATGAGCACAGGGCAGTGTCTCTGTTCAGTTGGGGACACAGAGTGAAGAAAGACAATGACAATACCTGTGGGCTTTAAGCTCTCATTTCCATGAGTAAATTTTGTAAGCCCTGCACTTCCCCAGAGCTAGCTGTTTCTTGTTTTCCTTTTATTGTGAATCATCACTTTCATAAAACATGCCTGTAATACAGTGTCTGTTAGCATTTCCTCTAGGCTCTGCCCAACAGTTACCTAGCAACAGCCAGATTGGAGCCTGGCTCCAGTGTAAGAACTGTTTGGCTCTTGGCTCTTGGCTCTTGGCTCTTGGCCCTTGTTCGTTCTCTCTCTCTCTCTCTCTCTCCTCTCTTCCCCAAGGCCTCTTCCCTCTTCCTCTCTCTTCTCACTTTATGTCCTTCTTTGTCCCCCTTTTCTCTGCCTCTACCCCTTTCCAGGTCCTTCCTCTGCTCCCTTGCTCCCTTCTCCATAAACTCCCTTTTGTATTAGGTCTGTCACATGGCGGATTCCTTCTGGGGAACATCTTGACAGGGCCTGCTGCCACCCTTTTATAAACCACAACAGTGTTAACTTTAGGCGTATAGATAAGGGAACAGGATATAGGAGGCAGCTTGGCTTGGGGTGGTACCTGTTTTAAGGACAAAGTAAAAGCCATATTTGTCTGTGTCCCCAGGGTTAGCCCTGCGCCTTTCTCCAGCCTGATTGGACAGGCTGTAGCTCTGCAGTGGGAGTCCCTGGCCTGTGGACTGCCCACACTGGAAAGCCCCTGTGGCCTGGTGAACAGAACCCACATCCTCTTAGCCCACCCCTGGGAGATAGCAGGTCACCTTTGCCTCCCTCCCCACAGCTGCCTAGTCTTCCTTAGTGGGTGTGGAGGGGACTTTTGCTCTTGGTGTTCCTTAGTTTTGAGAGGGAAATTCTGCCACCTTTAGAAGCCTAGACAGGAGTGGGCAAAGTGTTTCCTAACTGACCTGCCTGGCTACTCTGTACCTGCTGCTAGGTGCTTCTCACGAGTTATATCTGCTTCAGTGTTAAGGCTTTTACAGCTGACAGCTTCAGGAAACAATAGTCTCAAGGCCTTTCCCTCCCCGTTTCAATCCAAGTGCAATCTAGCAAGTATACACCTCAAAGAGTAGCACAGACTGTGGATCCTGTGTGCTTTTTCCTGTTGATTTACAACTGACAGATGAGGAAGTAAACTCTCACCAGGATAAACGTAAGGAAGTTATTTCTCTAGGAAATGAATTGTTGACCTTAGTAAGATAAGCAAAGAAAAAGGTCTCAGTCAGTCCCACCTTTTGGGTCTCATAGCAGGAATGAGTCCTATTTTCATGGTATATTTCTGAGATTTCTAATTTTTGTTTTAGCAAAATTGTATATGACACAGAATATAAACATGGGCATATCACTTAAATTGTTTTTGGAAAAAAATCAGAGATAAATATTTAGTGTGTTAACCATTTACATTTGGGGAATTATTAAAAATGATTTAGAAGCCATGTCTGATCATAATGTCTTACTGAGCCATAAATTTCTGGTCTTAGTTTGTTTTTTCTGCCAATGACATGTTAATAAAATACTAGGCTGAGTTACTCAGTATCAAATAAAAGTAAATTGGTGGAAGTAGACACCGAGGAATCACTTCAGAACTTTGAAACAGACAATTGTATAAAGAATGATGTCTTTCCTTTAGACTCTTCATTTTGACTCTGTTGAGGACGTCCATTCACGCTTCCAAAGCCTCAGCACTGAAGTGAACAAGCGTGGAGCATCTCACACTCTGAAACTTGCTAACAGACTGTATGGAGAGAGAGCCTACAACTTCCTTCCTGTAAGTACCTAGCTCTTCACATTCTCAAACTTCCTGAAGTGACATAGACTTTTCCTGGCACAGCCATGTTGTACGTCACTCGTAAAAACGGCAAAGAATGTGTGTGGGACTTTCATCTCATAGTCTTTCTAATGAAAGGATTTTTCCTGATGTCTTGTGAAAACAAAAGCTAGGACTGAAGAGATGGCTCTGTGTGGAAGAGAGCTTCCTGTGCAAGCGTGAGAAGCTGAGTTTGGATCCCAGAACCCATGAAAAATGCCAGGCATGGCTCTATACTCTCCTGCAACCCCAGCCCTGTGTGGAATAGAGCTATGAGAACCCCTTGGGTTTGTGGACCACCAGCCTAGGCAGGTTCAGTGGGAGACCTTGTTTTAAGGGAATAAGGCAGAGAGTGAGAGTAAGACACTTGACATCTTCTCTGGCCTCCATGATTGCACAGGTATGCACACCCCTATACACATATGAACACACATGAACCCCACATACACACACACACATACACACAACACAATCACAGCACAGTCCTGAGAAGCCACTTGAAGTATATTCAACATTTACTGACTTATGAAAATGTTAATGAAAGATTAAAAATGAATTAATAACCTTTGTTAACACAAGAAATGTTAAATAAAGGGTCATACTTGCCATTTCTGCACTGTAACCTTCAAAAATAATGGTTAGGACAGTAAATAGCAACACAATAGAAAAGTATAAACGTTACGTTTTAGTGAAACTTTTCCACTTTTTTTTTTGAGACTGAAAAATACATTTATTGCATAAATTCCAGATAACTGTATTTTTTTCCTACTTTATTTACATTTCAAATGTTTCCCCCTTTCCAGATCTCCCCTTTGGAACCTCCCCATTCCCCCCTTCCCCTGCCACTATGTGGGTATTCTCCCACCCACACACACTCGTCTTCCCTCCTTGGCATTCTCCTCTACTGGGGGATCTAACACTTTCAAGCCCAAGGGCCTCTCCTCCCCCTGATGGCCAACAAGACCCTCCTCTGCCACACATGTGGCCAGTACCATGGGTCCCTCCATGTGTATTCCTTGGTTAGTGGATCAGTCTCCAGGAGTATCGGGTGGCCTGACCCCCTGAAACTTTTCCATTTTTATGACCTTTTCTCTTCAGGATCTTAGAAAATTTCTGTAGGGAATAGAAGTTGTTTATGTCACTTCCTTTTTAAAAAACAGGACTTCTTATGTACAGTGCTGACTTGGCCCCTGTGGATTTTCAGCATGCCTCTGAAGATGCAAGGAAGGAGATAAACCAGTGGGTCAAAGGTCAAACAGAAGTTGAGAGACTGAGCACTGTGGGCTCTGTTAGTCAGTTTCCCTTCTGTAGCTCACACCTGACACAATCTGCTTACTGAGAAAAGACTGATTTTGACTTATAGTTTTAGAGGGTTAGGTTTATAAACTATTGGACTCATTCATTTGGCCCCATGGTGACACTGTACCTGGTGTTAAGACAGCATGGCAGAGGAGGCCTGTTTACCTCACTGATGAATTAAAAAAAAGGAGAGAGCAATAGATCACAACCACTTCCAGTACCACCACCCCTCTCCCGAAGTAGATTTGACAATGAAGTCTTACAATCCCAGCACTTGGGAGGCTTAGACAGGAAGGTTCCTTGGAACCCACATGGTAAGACTCTGTCTCAAACTAAAAACAAATAAAAAAGACAGATTCCCCAATGATCTATAGGCTTTCACCTAGATCCTGCACTTTAAAAGTTCCTCTGCCTTTCAATGCAGGATGGACCAGAGACCAAATCTTTAAGACAGGGGCCTTTGGGGGACCCCTCTGAACCATAGCAGAGCCATTGCTAAGTGAGATTGTCACTCCCCTGTGCTCTCTAACTTGCTTCCCCTTTCTCCCTTCCTCAAGTTTCCAACTCCTGACTTATGCGCACGCACTGTCACTCAGACACTATTCCCTAGAATAAGGAACACTTTCAAATGTCAGAAATTTAGCAGTGGAGAAATACAGACATGATTTAATGGAGCAGCTGAGTACCTAAGAGTTCACCAAAAGCACAATTTAGTGTTAAAACCAACCTTAAAATGCAGAATAAAATTAATAAAAATGCCAATACAAAAGTGTTTAGTATTAATGAGACCTGAAGTGTCATGGAACCATGATGTCAGTATTAGACTGTTACAATTGTAATATTTGGGTCACCATCTTATCCAGTAAGTCAGAAGTAGTGGGTAGAGAGTGACTTACCTCTGGGCTCAATTCAGCTTTGGGATGGATCTCTCCTCAGTCTTGTTACTGTGTGAGTCATTACCCAGGGATCCTGTCTGGAACTGTATAGTTCTAGCAGTGCATCAGGCTGTGTGGAAAATGGTTTGTTTCAATAGACTTACTGTTGGATAAGTCTTCTTATCTCTTGGACATTTGTTCAATGCCCTTTTCAAAAGAGCAGGCTCCTACTTAGCAGATTTGAAGACACTGTTTACCAGTGACCAAAAACATTTCCACTGAGGCCACTGAGGAAATTTTGTTTACTCTTAAGACCAGCCATTTATAAAATAATGGTTCTTGGTTCCACCTATGAAAGAATAACTAATTGTTTTAATCCTTTGAAGATATTTGACTTACTCTAATGATTTTTTTTTTTCTGGTTCAAGAGATAGAATTTAAGGCCTCAGGGTACACCAGGCATAAGCCTCTTGTGGTTTACAGTTGGTTTATTTAAAACAAAAATGAGACAAGTGCATCTTTCTTACCCTAACAATGAGTTAAAACTAAATAAAGGGTGAAGTCTATGTTTAAGTTAATACATTATCAGTTTTAATTTGGAATTACAATACGGATCTCTTAAAAAGCTTACCTTATCTTTTCAGGGAAAATCCCAGAACTGTTGGCTGTGAGTGTGGTGGACAGCATGACCAAACTTGTGCTAGTGAATGCCATCTACTTCAAGGGAATGTGGGAGGAGAAATTCATGACACGGGACACAAGCAATGCTCCATTCCGACTGAACAAGGTCAGGTGACACCATCATCCTGGGATGCTCTTGATTGTACATGTGGGTGTGCTAGGGCTGTAACACAGGGCCCCATGGTCATCCAGGGCTTTACCACTGAGCACTCTACCCCAAGATCCCAAATTCCTCTCTGCTGTAAAAGACAAGAGGGAATAACTTGAGTATTTTTTATTTTGTAACCATTCAGAAAGACACAAAGACAGTGAAGATGATGTACCAAAAGAAAAAATTTCCATTTGGTTACATTTCGGACCTGAAGTGCAAGGTGCTGGAGATTCCTTACCAGGGTGGAGAACTTAGCATGGTCATCCTGCTGCCAGAAGACATTGAGGACGAGTCCACGGATCTTAAGAAGGTAATTGGCTCTCAAAGTCATGATTCATATTTCTTTTTACTGTACTGTTCTTATATTTTATGTTTGTACATTGCACCATAAGCACTTGTTCTTTCACAGACTTTACCCAAAATCCCTTGCCAGTGTTCTCCCATTTTTGTCAATATTGTCCATCAGGAATTACTGCTCTGAGGCCTATGTTTATACAATCATCATCATCATCATCATCATTATCATCATCATCGTTGTCATCGTTGTCATCATTATTTATTATTCACATTGCCTAAGTACTTTTGGTTAGGCAAGTGTTCTGTCAGTGAGCCACCCTCCCAGTCCAGAGGCTTCAAATTTAAATGTTCAGAATATTTGCTGCCTTCAGTAAAGCATTGTGATGGGGAACATCTAGAGATTTAAAAGTAAAGGTAACAGTGATAAGTGGCCTCTCACAGAAAGTCCCTTGAAGTATATTTAAAGTAATAATAATGAGAATTGATTTACGTCTTTAGGGATCGTGTGTCTCCTGACAGGATTAGAAGTAGACATAACTGTGAATATTACAGTTTTCCCTCAGAAATCCTAGGCTGTCCTGTGGCTTAGCTCTTATTCCTTCCCAGCCTACACTTGCATTCAGGAAGGAGTCTTCTGTCATTTTAATGTACAGAGTATGTACTGGCATGAACATGGTCCATTTGTCAGTTGTGTTTTCTGGCTGGTAATTAAACGAGGCTGTAATCCCATGAACGAAATTATCACTCTCCATAAGATAAGTGGTTCTCTTTTGGTCCAAAAAGGAACAGTAATACTTGATATTTATATGGTACTTACTTTGTGCCAAACCCCTTACATATATCAATTTATACAATGGTCACAACAATGCTACAAAATTGGTGTCATTAGCATGCCTATTGTGTTTTATGTTCTACTCTATTCCACTCTACTCTGCCCTACTCTGGTCGATTTTGCTCCTTTCCATGGACAAGGTCTTGCTATACAGCCAAAGCTTACAGCCCTCTGTCAGTGGTACCTGAATGCTGGGATTGCAGCATTCCATGTCAGTTGCTTGTCCTTGTTTTAAAAGAACGATGTCCCATCCATTTTTCAATTTTTTATTTTTACACAGGGGTTATAACAGATTGATTCATCTCTAGTGGAGTTTACAGATCACTACAACTTGAGAAAGTTTCAGAATAAACAGAAAAATCTTCTAAAATTTTCCTTGTACCATTTAAGCAATCAGGGTAATGAGACCCTTTATAGCCCATCAATCAAGTGATTCAGTGTAGTGGAGGTTTAAAAGTCCTGAATGGATAGTAGGACTGATGGATGAGTGGACTGAAAGAAGACTAGAATGGAAGGAGTAAGTGAGTGTGGCAGAGAGAAACTGATAGAAGTATGGATGGAGAATGGATGATGGATGAGTAGATAGATGGATGATGGATGGGCAGATAAACAGATGGGTGGATGAATGGATGACAGACCTGTAATTAAATGGTTTTGTACTTGGACCCTCAAAGACCTGGAAAACAGTTTATGCTATATTCCATCAGTTGACAGACTAAAATGAAATCCAGGTGGAATCTGTTTGGGTAGAAAACATGAAGGAAACCTATTAGTATTGGTAATTGTGGATTTGTTCATTTGAATAGTACCTTATTTCACTAATAAATTCACTTCTTTCTCCCTTAAATTAATACCAGATTGAGGAGCAATTATCTTTGGAAAAACTGCGTGAATGGACCAAACATGAGAACTTGGAAAACATTGATGTCCATGTCAAATTGCCCAGGTTCAAGATAGAAGAGAGTTACATCCTCAACTCCAACCTGGGCCACCTGGGAGTGCAGGATCTCTTTAGCAGTAGCAAGGCTGATCTGTCTGGCATGTCAGAATCCAGAAATCTTTTCATATCAACACTTGTCCACAAGTCCTTTGTGGAAGTGAATGAGGAGGGAACAGAGGCAGCCGCTGCCACAGCAGGTTTGGTTGAATACAGCCTGGGATCAATGGAAACATTTATAGTGGACCATCCATTCCTTTTCTTTATTAGGCACAATCCCACAGCTAATGTGCTCTTCTTTGGTAGGGTTTGTTCCCCATAGAAGAGACTTTAGAGATACAAGGCAGAGCTTAGCATTTCATTCCCTGAGCTTTTAATGGTGATTATTTTCATTTGTCCTTGACAATAAAACCTCTATACAAACAAACAAACAAACAAAAAACCCAATCATTCTTTCTTTTGTATGTTCAACCTTGTTGGCTTTTTATATCCATTGGCATGGGTGTATATGTCATTTTTACACTGCAAAATCTAATTTTCACTGTTAACAGCATCAAGTCTAAAAGCAAAAGAATTAAATAGATGTATAGATTCCTGACTATGAGTTAACCTGTACAACTGTTATATGCTCCTGACAGCATGGCAATGTATGGCTTTTCCCATTCAGTTGTTTTTCAGTTTAGAATTAGAGTAAAGCAAAAACCAAGAGATAAAACTGACAAGTAATAAAGCACTAATAAAATTAATGGGTACAAAATAACAATTACTATCGACTTTCTTTCATGATATATGAAATGAAACAATGCTGTTTTTTAATAGCATTTTGGAAGCCTCAGTAGAAGGCATCCCTGGTTATTGAAGCCAGAGTTGTAAACAGATATGCCATAGGAACAAATACAACTGAAGGATCGCCTTGTGAAGACATACCTTCTCCATGGTTCTGTCTGGTAGGATTAGAATCCTCATTAATCAGCCTCTCTGGATTTTCTGGTAAAGACTCTTGACCTCCATTATTCATTTTGCTATGGTGATAGGATGGCTTTGTGTAATGTGAAGGAAGTTGGGTTGGGGATACTTGGGTTGGTATGACCCTTTGTCAGATTCTCTCCTTTGGATGGAGCTTGAGATTCTACATTTCTTTCTTCCATTAGACTGGTGGATTGTAACAAATCTAAGATATATTAGAATCTGCAACCCAGACGATTCCCATCCTCTTTCTCTCTGGTCTCCAGCAAGCCAAAGCTGCATTCATAAGTCCAATTGACCTACTAATATAGGTGGTGGTGAGGACTGAACAGGTTGAAAACAAAAGTGTAGCAGATTTCCAAGAAGTTTTTCTTCCTTTTCTCCCAGCTTATCCACCCAAATACCAGTGCCTACTGTATCCAGGTTATCCTAGCTGTAGTCAAAAAGGCAAAAGGAGCATGCATGGCCTCTGAAGCACTTCTTTTGGGTTGTTTCCTTTAATTTGGATCTGGACTATTCCCCAAAAGCGCATGTCTTAATAGTTTTGTCCCATTATATTATCATTGGGAGATGGTGAGACTTTTAAGAGGTGTGGTTGAGGTGAGGCCCAAGGAAAGTCTTCAGATCATTGTGGGATGTGTCCCTGAAAGGGGATGTATGGCCCAAGTCTCTTCTTTCTTCTACTCTATTGCCATGTGAGCAGTTTGGGTTACTGCCTTCTCCTTGCCATTGTCATCTGACTTTCTAACAGAGACCACGTGATCATGGATAGGAGTCTGAAACTGAGACTAAATCATCCTTTGCTCTTTATAGGCTGAGTACTATCTAAGGTGTGCATCATGGTAATAGGAAGCAGACTAAGACATTCCTCCAGAAAAACTTACTCTTTCTGATCTAAATAGCGTTTAATATACACAAACAAAATCCCAAGAGTTTAAGCAACTCTGCTCTAATCCATTTTATCTGTGAGGTAACTACAAGGATTTACTATGAGGTGACAAGTTGTTCAATGTTAAATATATATTTTTAAGTCACAGATCACAGACTAGACTCTGATTCACATATTTTATAGACACAAATGAAGTGCATCTCCTAAGATAACTAAAATATCAAGAAAGCAAGCCAAGTCAGAAATGGGATGCTATAGGATGAGAGAAATTACTGTAAGAGCCCAGAGAAACTGCAAACTCACAAGGCAAATATGGACTCTGTGCTTTAGCTGCACTTGTCAGGCCAGAGGAGGCAATGAGAACAAAGTAAGAGATAGTGTCCCTGTTAAGGCAAAGGGAAACAATTTGACCTTCCAAGAATAGGACTCCCATTTTCCTCCTCTGTTTTTGGATGAGCCCCAAAGTGTACATGAAAAGTTCACAGCTGGGTTGCAGCCTCCAGACAACTTCAATTTCCAATCCATGATCTGGATCTGCTGCCTGTGGGCAAGTGCAAATAAAAGCTAAAGTCATGTCTGTCGGGGGTAGGAGAGTTACCATTAAGCTTCAAATCACGATTATAATCTGATTTTTAAGCACAATGTCCAGAGTATAATAAAAAATAACTCCTTGGATGGGGAGCCATGGCAACAGAGATACAAGGCAGCACAAGGAAGAGAGAATGACACTAGTGGAAGACTCCAAATGCTGCTGCCGACACTTCAACAGGCAGTTGTAAACTTACAAACAATGCTGCTCATCTGAGTGAAAACAGACTGGAAACGCCACAGCTTAAACATCTAATAATAAATCATTTCCACAGAAAAAATTAGATAACAAGAGGAAGAATTTGTGGATTTTAAAATCTGAAGAATTCCATTAAAATGATTCTTTTAGAAAGCTATTTTAGAAAGTCAAATATAGTCAATAAACTCTAAAATTGAAAGTAAGTGTGAAAAATTCAAAAGGAATGATAAACAACTCAAAAGAGTTAGGATGGAGCCAGGCAGTGGTAATCACAGCAGTCAGGATGCAAAGGCAGCAGATCTCTAAGCCTGGTTTACAGAGTCAGTTCCAGGACTGCCAGGGCTACACTGAGAAACCCTGTCTCAAGCCCCTCCCCTCCCAAAAAGATGATAGGAGACAGGGAGTGGGTACAGAGCAGAATAATATATAAAAAAGCAAACATTTGGACCAGGGAGATGCTTCAGACAGTGAAGTACCTCCCCTGCAAACATGAAGACCTGAGTTTGGATCACTAGCACCAACATAAAAACTCTGAATGGAGGGGCGCATCTGCAACTTCAGCATTGGATTGAGAGAGGACAGAGACAAGTGGATCCCTGGAGAGACTTGGCCAGCTAACCCTGCCAATTACTAAGGTCCAAGCCAAAGCAGTGTTCAAAGCATATGGTGGAGAGTGATGAGCTGTGGCTGTCAGTACATGTGCATGCACATGTGCACATGTGTGTAGACACATCTATACCCACCCTCACCAACACATACATATGCTCCCCACACACATACATGAAAAGGAAAAGAGCTAACATTCAAAATGCTTATTTCAAACTAGATGAAAGGCATCAGAGCACACTCTAAACCCTAGCAGATGAAACAACTCTGTCCTAGAAACAAAAAAAAAGCAATGCATGTCCTAGAAAAGCTGCTAAAGTCTTAAGAAAAAGATAAACAAACAAACAAACAAAAAACCCAACCAACCAACCAAACAACCAAGTACAAGGGATCAGACAGGGCAGCCACACCAAAAACACAGCCACAGCAGCTGTGAAGGTAGGCCATAGACAGCTCTTCAAGTTTGCCAGGAAAAGCAAACTCCAAACCCTACCAATTTCGATTTAATTTGTATTTGAGTAAAATAATTTTCAAGATACATTTAGATAAAAACTAAGAACATTGATTAAGTAGACTTTGCCTTTAATCTATTCTGAGGAATCTTCTTTATGCACAGGAATGTCAGAGTTGGGAGAAGAAATTAAAGAACAAGAAAAATGTAATTTTATGCTAAATTTAAGTGAATGTTGACCATCTAAAACAGTAGTAATAGTGTCTAAAGGGTTTCCAATGTCTGCAGAATAATAGAAAATAATTTAAAGTAAATGATAATCCAGATTTGGAGGTTGTAATTACAGTTCTAGATACCTAGGATGCTGATGAAAGAGGATGATTTGAGCTCATGTTTTCTAGGCTAGCTGGCACAACATCAAGATACATAGAGTTATGATTCTAAATAAGTAAAAATAAATGATAATGTAGAAGTCATGGGGTAGGGAATGGAGTTTAAAATTCTTTGGCACTTGGGCAAAAAGTACAGCTCAGTCTCTAGTACTTCCTTCACTTAGAGAAAAATTCCAATGTCCTTGCATTGTCTGAGAGGATAAGCCATGGATTGGTGCTGAAATCTAAGGTCTAGAAGCAGGAAAATGCTTTGGGAGCTTCTATATTAAACCAAAGAGAAACAAAGAATGTACAATCAATACAAAGAAGGCAAGAAGGAGGGAAGAGATAACGATACAAGAAGCATGAGAAACAACAAGATGGGATGTGAAGTAGGTGTTTAGGTAATTACTTAAAATGTAAACTGACTAAGTGGTTTAGTTAAGAGGCAACAGTGGTCAGTCTATGTTGAAAATGTGTAATATTTTTAAAAAACACACAATTTGAAAGGAAAAAGATATTCTATAGGTTTGAGTAGGAAGGATCTCTCACAGGCTCATGTGTTAAATGCTTGGTCCTTAGCTGTTGGTTCTATCTGTTGGTTCTGGAACCTTTAGAAGGTGGGGCCAAGCTGGAATAAAACAGATCACTGGAGTGTGGCTGTGGCAGTTTTTACAATTGAACATCAATGTCCTTTCACTTGGCTGCCAATTAAAAGGAAACACTAAAAAGTTTACAATCTCCTGTAAACTTGCATTCAGTGAGATAGCTGAGATTGATAGAAGACGGGGTAAATAGCATTCGAACCTGTTGAGTGTCATCTTTCTGTGACACCAATTCAGCAGTTCACCTCCTTCCAGTGTCTCTGACAAAATTCAAAATCTCTATAAACAATCAACATCAATGTTGGATATCCTGCTCAGATGGGAAGGTGTCCTGGACTTGGAACCACACAGCTCTGAGGGGGATGGTGTTCCAATGGAAGGGCATCCTGAGACATGGGAACCCAGGAATCACACAGCTCTGAAATGGAAGAGTGGCCCAATGGCAGGACATCCTGGGACATGGGAGTGCACTGAGAGGAAGCCTCCTCAGCAGAGGTATTGCAGCTCCCAAGGGAGTGTATCACCAGCTGAGTTGAGGAGCTCAGGAGCCTCAGTCTTTCCTGATCTTCTTCTGTGCTTTCTTTTTCTCTTCATTCATTGCTTCTTGACTTCTGATGAGAGAGTCATATCAGGCAGCAAATCTCATAAAAGAGGTTTATTGGGAGGGTCCAGGGTGCGAGGGGACAAATTCAGGGGTGTCTGCCTCTGCTCTTTGAAGCAGACAGCAGAGAACTGAGCAGATACAACCTTTATGTAGTTTCTTGGGGTGGTGGTGGTGGAGATTTCTAGGGCAGAGATTTCCAGGATGAGGATTGGTGGGATTTTAAACCCTGATCATGGGGGAAGCTCAGGGATTGATGGGTTTATCTGTTCAGGGATTGGTGGGGTTTCCTGTTCAGGCTCATCACCTAAAATTAGCATAATCTGGGAAGGGTGTTGTTGAGGGGTTGAAAATACCATTGCAACAGTTAGGGAGACCTGGAGGAGGGGTCTGGAGCTCTCAGTGGCCTGGCCAGCTGTGTTTTTTCTACCTTGAGGATTTACAAAGTCTACAAAGGGAGACCACTGCGGGGAAGTTTTTCCTGTCCTTTGAGACTATGTGAATAGCCAATAATCAGCCACAAACCCCTGGTCAACTGGGACTAGGTGTCTAGCTCAGAGGCTGAGCCTGAACCCTGGATTTAATATCCAGCACTGAAATCAATACATTAAATGAATGAGTGATAGTGAGTGAGTGTGAGTGTGTGACAGTGAGAGAATGAGTGTGAGTGTGAATGAAAGTGAGTGTGAGAATGAGTGTGAGAGTGAGAGTGTGAGTGAGTGAGTGTGAGAGTAAGTGTGAGTGAGGGTGGGTGAGTGTGAGTGAGAGTGAGTGTGAGAGTGAGTGTGAGAATGAGTAAGTGAGTGAGAGTGAGCAAGTGTGAGTGAGAGTGAGTGTGAGAGGGAGTGAGAGGGACTGAAGAGTAAGAGGGAATGTGTGAGTGAGTGTGAGTGAGAGTGAGTGTGAGAGAACCTGAGAGTGAGTGAATACAAGAAATAAAAAGAACACAGGACTCAGGAAGGAGCAGTTACATTTCACCCCCAGAGAAGCTGATGGCTCAGAGTCATGTGGAGATGAGAAAGTGTGAAGGATTTCTACACCTGAGCTGTCGGGCCCTAACATGATGTGTTGGAGGTGTTGGTCTTTCTGCAGCACCAGGGAAATGAACACAGAGGTGTGCAGAGAGGGACTATAGAGCAGGGAACTACCTCAAGGGGATCCTGCAGTGTGCTGTCTTACATACTTCATTAAATTGAGCGATTTTCTAGGGTGCAGGAGAGCTATGCATTGCAAGAGCAAGCAGATGGCGGATGTTAGCGAACAAGGTTTTCAAAGTGCACTTACGACAGCCCTTTAGCTTCTAGAGCCAGATCCTACCTACTAAGACAATTAGGGTCTGAGAATTGGAGATAATCCACTATCAAAACCAAGTTCGAGCCTGCAAAAGTATCTTTATTCAGAAACTGATACATCAGGGAGACAGATGGGTTTGGGATCCAAACCGTGTCAGAGGGGTGTGTAGGGCAGCACAGCACAACCTTTTAAGACAGAAAACTGCAGATTAGGAGGGATAAGGGGAGTCCAATCAAGTTTATTCATACATTGGGTACCTCACTCCTGGTATTCCATGTGGCTTTCTTTATTGCTGGTGTTTTCCTTGAAGGGTGTGTTGGAAGAGCCCCTGGCTGAGAACTAACCAATGAAGCATAGGGTGGGATAGTGTGGCTTAGGTTCTAGGTTCTTCTGGAATGCCTGGGACCAGAAGTCGTTTCTGGGAATTTAGCTGTTTTTAGAATTTAGCTTAGTACAAAATGGAGATTTCATCCAAGATGGAGTCCCTGTAGCTAAAAAGATTCCCAACAAGTCTTCATTTCAACAGAAGAAAAAATGGCTTCCCTGTAATTTAAAAATATAAATATTTTAGCATTGCACAATATTTTTACAGACAGTTTTATAAGAATGAAGATGCACTACATGTTTCAATTTTCTATGTAAAATATCATGCTAGTTTAAATACTTAAGACATTAAGTAAGATTCCCCTCCCCTCATTTAATAAACCTATACATCTTCCTTTTTCCTTCTCTTGGTATTTTGAGACAGTGTTATTATATAATCCAGAGTGACCTCAAACTTACAATTCTCCTGCCTCAACTTTCCATGTGCTTGCACTTCATGCATATGCCACTGTGCTCATCCACGTGTGTGTTTTCTTTTAAGACAATGCAGTAAATATTAGTAATAGTTACCTGATTTCTCACGACATACCTATATACAATGTTAGGATTTATGCATTTTTCAAATTCATTAAGTACCTCTCTCTGTGTATGTGTGACAGCAGAAGTTGTGCACAGGTGCACATGCATGTTTGGGTGTGAATGTATATAGTATACATGTATGGGTGGAGGCCAGATGATAAACTTGGGTAGCATTCTTCAGAAACCTGCTGCCTTTTATAGTGTATCTCAGTGGCCCAGAACTGGCCAAGTAAGTAAATTAATTTAACTAGGACAGCAAGCCCCGGGGGTCTGCCAATCTCTGCCTCCCCACAGATGGGATTATACTTGCAAACCATCAGGTCTGGAATTTTTTGAATACAGGTTCTGGACGTCAAACTTAGGTCCTCATGGGATAAGAAAAATACTTTACCAGTTGAACTATATTCTCAGGCTCCACTAATTGCTTTTGTGCTTAGCTGATAAAACAGCTCTCTAGTAACTTAACTTGGTTAACTGATCCCTTTGGCTCATAGCAATTCTAATATGTTATTAGAATTGATATTGTTAAATCTTCAGTATTGAGTGCCAACATTCTAGGAAGCTTAATCCCTGACATAATGTAGTAAAACTGCATTCTAAGTGTCTTAGTATATTTTGTTTTGCTGTCACAAAATACTTGAGGCTGGGTACTGACTCACTGTTTGGGAGGCTGGAAGCAAGCACTGTGCTATCAGTCTCTGCTCAACATTGTGAGGTCTTTCCTGCTGCACCAGAGCCACCACCTCAGATCAACCCATAATTATGTTGTAATTCCCCATTCAGAATCCCAAAGGGTAAATAAGTAATAGAGGGAAGAGAGACTCCCCACACCTCTGTCTTCTGGGGGATAAATCAGTCTCGTTTCATACCCTGAAAATTTTTCAAATGGATTAAAGAGCTAAATCTAAAAACCTAGATGCTATATGCAAAAGTACTGGAATAAATATTATTAATATTCTGGCCTTCTAGAAAAAGGAACCTCAACTGAGAAAATGCCTTCCTTGGGTTGTCCTATAGGCAAGTATGTGAGGCATTTCCTTGATTAATGAATAATGAGGTCTAACTCACTGTGGACAGTGTCACCCTGAGCAGGTGGTCTTTGGAGGTGTAAGAAAGCAGGCCGATCAAGCCATGAATAACAAGCTAGTAGTCACCTTCTTCCGTGGCCTCTGCTTAAGGTTTCTGCCTTGAGTTCCTGCCTTGACTTCCCTCAGTGAAGGACTGTGATCAGGATGTGTAAGGCAGATTGCTGTTGGTCATACTCTTTATCATAGCGACAGGAAGTAACTAAGACAATTAGAGAATGTACTTAATATATTTGAAGATTCTTAAACAGGACAAAAAACTGCAGGAAGTACAATTTTAAGACATAAGTAGAATTTAGTTTACTTGTCTGATTCTATAAAAATTTCTACCAACATAAGAAAAGCATGTTTACACATGAGTAGTATCCCTAACACATATGACCAGGAGAGATGCTCACTGCAGCCAGACATCGGAGATAAAATGTTGAATTTCCTATCAGTCACAGCATGCCGTGCTTCTGTGAGGCCCAGGAAGCTGAAGATCCAAGTAGAAAGTCCTCTTTGCATCTATTCATTCGACAAATAGATGAGGATCTAATATATACCCTTTCTTTCCATAACTGCCGAAGGTTAAACTGTAAATCAGACACAGAGAATTCCTGGCAAGGTGGCTACTTAGGAAGACAAACCCTATCAGCAGTTACTATAGTCCTTAAGCAGTTTGCTGCTGCAAAACCCATCAAAGTGACAAGCAGCTCCTCCTTCCTGCCCCAGATGCTCCCACAGGAACATTCAAAAAATGGTGGCTCCTGTCAAAATGACCACATCTCATCCTCAGCCTATCGCTGTTGCAGGAGCTGTCCGTGGTGGTGCATTTCCCTTCCTGCCTCAGCAGAAGCTGTCCTACAGGAGCTTATCTACAGTGAGGACACCTTTTTTCCTGCCACAGCCTACAGCCCTGGTGAAATACCACTGCAAGAGTTGTTCCAGAGGAGCTGTTCACAGAAGCTGTCCACAGTGACAGCATCTCCTCATGGCACCCCAGCTGGGAACCACCTTCCATCCTAACCGGTGAGCTTGATGCAGGGAAAGGGTATGTGTGAGAGAGAAAAAAGCCACCAATCCCTGAGCTTCTCACACACACACACACACACACACACACACACACACACACACACACACCAGTCCCTGGACAGGAAAACCCACAAATTCCTGAGCTCACCGAGCTCAGAACTTGAAATCCTACTAATCATCAATTTGAAAATCTCTGTCTTGAAAAGCTCCAGACCCTAAGAAATCATATATAATCACTGCCCTTTGTCCAATTCCCTGCTGTCCACTCCCAGGAGCAGAGAGAGGGAGAGAGAGAGTTGTCATCCCTGCATTCACCCCTCCATACCCTGAACCCTCCAATAAATCTTTCATGAGATTTGCTGACTACTGTGTCTCTCTCATTGGAAGAAGTCAAGAAGAAAAGAAGCAATGAAGAGGCAAATGAAAGAAGCAAAGAGAAGGGGCAGGGTTAAGACTCCTGAGCTTCTCAGCTTAGCTGGGAATACCCTCCCCTGGGAGCTACAGTACCTCTGATGAGGAGGTTTCCTCTCAGAGCTGTGTGGTTCCTGGGCCCCCATGTCTCAGGATGCCCTTCCCTTGGGACACTGTCCCACATCAGAGCTGTGTGGTTCCTGGGCCCCCATGTCTCAGTATGTCCTTCCGATTTGGATACCTAGACATGTTACTCTACAGTTCGCTTTGATAGTGTATTGCTTATTCAATCATTTCAAGCACCAGTTTTTCCAAATAAGGGCTGTCTTTGACTTGCAAAATATGTAAAACTTTTAAGATTTGGTCATCTGTAGAAAAGACAGAGCGTCCCCACAGATGTGCATTAGAGGAACCTGGAATGGTAAGCACACAGAGCTGTTCCTTCAAGAGGAGGAATTTAAAACCTGTTTTCTGTCCAGAAGACTAGAGCAAATGCAACATTTGTGCATCTGTGTGGCCAGAGACTTTTCCAAACTGGACTCTCCCGGGCTTTTCTTAGAAATTTGTTTTTCTTAGTCAATCTATAGAACACGTCGGAAGGTGCCATGTGTACTTTACAAAAAGTTTCAATGTAGCCATGTCTGATCTGTATTTAGATTACTTTGCCTGCCAGAGAGACTTAGCTATACTTTATTGTACACTTGATATTCAGTTAATCATCACAAGAATAGTTTTCATCAGATAGCGTTGATTTTAAATATGCATGAAATAAAAAACTTGGGGCCAGACTCCCCAAGTTTGAACCAACATCGGCTACTGAGTTGTGTTGCCCAGAACTGCCTTCTCTCTGCCTGTAGCTTGTGTCTCTGCTGTCTGTAAAGGTCACAGAGGCCCCCACAACCAATGATTACATAATGTGGTTGACTACAAGCTGACTACTATTTTATGTTCACTATATTTATCTAGGAGAGCTCAAAGATAACTCACTGAAAGAACTAACTTGTGTATTCGATCTAAAGGGTCATCTTCCAGTGTTGAGAACAAGCAAAAGAAACATATTCTAAGTGCTGCCATTTGATTTTCAGACTCCATTTTTTTTATTAATCATTCCATTTGTTTACATCTCAAATGACATCCCACTTCCCGGTTACCCCCTCTACCAACCCTCCATCCCATGATATTCTACTTCCCAGTTACCCCTCCACCAACCCCCTATCCCACATCTGCCCTCCCCCTCCCTTTTGCCCATATGAGAGTGCTCCCCCACCCACCCACACTCTCCCATCCCACCGCTTCAGCATCACCCTACTCTAGGGCATCCAACCTCCCTGGGACCAAGGGCCTCCCTTCCCATTGCTGTTAGGCAAGTCCATCCTCTGCTCCATATGTATTTGGACCCATGGATCCCTCCAGGTACACTCCTTGGTTGGTGGTTTGGGAGAACTGGGTAGTCAAACCAGCCTATGATGTTCTTCTAATGGGGTTGCAATTCCTCTCTGCTCCTCCAGTCCTTCTGCCAACTCCCCCACAAGGTTCCCTGAGTTCAGTCTGATGGTTGGCTCCAAGCATCCACATCTGCATTGGTCAGTTGCTGGCTAGACCACCCCAGAAACTGCCACACTTGGTTTCTGTCCGAGAGCGCCCACAGCAGCAGTGTTGGGTTTGGTATCTAGAGACATGATGTATTCACATGTGGGGTTGTTCCCTGTTGGCCCTTCCTTCAGTCTTGGTTCCATTTTTTGTCCCTGTTCTTCCTTTGGACAGGAATATTTCTGGGTTAAAAAACTTTGAGTTGGGTGGGTGGTCCCAGCCCTTGACCAGGGGCTGTCTCTATCTACTGGAGGTGGTCTCCACAGGTTCTATCTTCCCCTTCTCTGCGCATTATGGCTAAAGTCAATCCCATTGGGTCTTGGGAGCCTCATGTTTCTCTGGTTCTGGGACCATCCAATGGCTATCCCCAGTTTCTCATTCTCCCTGCTACCTATTTTATTTGATTTCCTGACTCTCTGCACCCCTCTCACATTCTTCCAGTTTCTGATACTGCCACCTTTATTTCCTCCTCCTCCTCCTCCTCCTCCTCTTCCTCCTCCTCTTCCTCCTCCTCTTTCTCCTACTCCTTTCTCCCTCTCTTGTCCCACTCTCCTTCCACCTCCCACAATCGTTCTGTTTTTCTCTCAATGCAGGACTGAAGCATTCACTCTCTGGTCTTCTTTCTTTCTACTCTGCATATGGTCTGTAGGTTGTATCATAGACATTATGAGTTTTGGGGTTAGTAACCACTTATTAGTGAGTACATACCATGTGTGTTCATTTGTGTTCAGACTCCATTTAATCATATGAAGAAACTAAATTCAAGATTTCAGGCCCTATGGGAGCTGGGGACTTCCCAATACCTGAACTGCTTATCTTGTAAACAATTGGCTGAGACCAGCCATCTCAAGGACAACTTCTCCATCTTGCTGGCAGGGCCAAACAGGTTCATGTTTCCAGGCCTAGAAACAAACACATATTCCATTTCTCCAAATGTTTTCTTCATTGTCTGTTAAGTGGTAAAGATATAGAAGTTGCTGTTATCTAAACCAAGATGCATAAGTTGTAAAAATATTTCCTTTTTAAGCTTCTGTATCTGAAGTGAGATTTTTTATTCTTCTACCCCACTAAAACAAGTATAGATGTCACTTTAAACGACAAACATCTTTATATACTAGGCTTTTGCAAATGGGAATAACCATACATGAATAAATAAAGATTATGAGTTGTCAGATTTAAAATATTTCAAGTTATCATTATAGAATTGTGGTTTTGGGGGAAAGTTAAGATGTTAAGTCTTGCTATGTAGCCTGGCCTGGCCTAGAACTTGTGACCTTCCAGTATCACCCTTCTAAATGTAGGTATTATAGATGTGTGCCCTTACATTGACTAGCACTTGATTTTTAATTTTTTTCAAGTTTTCTAGGGTCCTTCTGCTTGGATCTATAGCAACAAATATTTTGAATAAAATTGTTATTGATCTACTGATACAACTTATTTGGAGTAATTCACAAGTGTTCTCTGGAAAGAGCCTGTTAGCCATTCTAAGAGAGTATCTTCTGTCTGGGTTGGCCAGATTACTGAGAAGTAACTGGAAGTCCTGGTGAATGTCTTTCTCTGGGTTTAAACCAGTCTCCTATGAATGAAAAGATGAACCATTATGGGCTCAATGATGAAACAATTTGGTTGCAAAAGGACTTTTCAAGCTGAGGAGATGGCTCAGGCAGTGAAGTACAGGAGGCTCTCATCCAAGAAAGACTGGTATTAAATAATTAATAGCAGGAATTAATCTCCTTTGCCAGTGAATAATTATAAGTCTGTTGCTATAAAAATAAGATAGCTCTCAGCAACATATGTTTCAAATAATTTCAGCGACCCCTTTGCCCATTGCAGTACTAGGAACTCACACAAGGGCACCTAGCATGCTAAGCATGAGCTCAGTCATTCAGTTATAATCATTACAGCCTCTCTCCATTTTCAAAATCAACAAGAATAGCAAAATAAATCCAACATAAAACAGGAAAAAAACAACCAAAGAGCAAACAACAGCTATAAAACTTTTCATTTAAAACTAGCTTGCCAAGGCTAACCTTGAATTAGGGATCTTCCTATCAGTTTCCTTAGTAGCTGGAATTACAGGCCTGTGTCAAAGGGCTAGCACAAAATTATTTATGTACAACTTCCTAAAGTGAAGTATTGATGAAATATTAATAGTTCCCTAGAAGTTATTACTCAGGAAATCTCATTGACCTTAAAGAAATGTTACTGAAGGAGACTTGGATACTGTCTTTCTTCCTCTTTAGACTCTGCTACATGAAACAGTGTGCATAGAGCTATTCTCTATTCTCCTTTTTTGCCCCTCTTAAGAAAATGAAAGTAGCTGTGTGGGTGAATGGCAGTTCACCTGAGATATCTAGACTTCAGTGTCTCCTTTCACCCTCAAGAGGACCATAGCTAGACAGTAGGAAATGATCATAGGAGAATAAGATACATTTTCAAAGGTTTGTTTTGACATAGCATCCTCAAAAGATGGGTTACAAATGTGCCATTTGCTTCAGAGTATTACTCATGATGCAGAGTCTGGAGGGAAAGGAGAAATGGAGCTCAACACAGAGCTGAAGGTTCATTATTCGAACACAGGGAAATCTGGTACTCTCAGTTGTCATTTCAAAGCTCATACCTATTTTAAGTTGGATTTCAAAAATTCAGTCTAAGTCACAGCCCTTCCAATTTTAAGGTTACTAGCTAAGTGTGGCCATGGCAGCAGACTAAATGAACTCCTTTCTCATCGTCACAGGAAGAAGGAGAGATCATCAGGAACTCAAACTCAAGATAAGTAGAGAGAGGCAGAGTCTAGTTGCTTTCCATACAGATCTGCTCCTCTCTTCTGAAGAATGTGGAGTTGAGGATAAAGAGGAGGAGAAAGAGAACCATTGAAGATAATAATCATGAACATCTGGGTCCTCTTGCTTGGCTTCAGCAACTCCGCATTTTTTACTTTGCCTGTGAAGAATTTTCCTGAGATATCCATGAGGCATGAGACAGCACTCTGCATTTACCAGTTGCCACAGGAAAGATCCTGAGATGCTGAATGAGACCCAAAGATAGGCTGGTATTATCTACTGTGCTGTGTACCAGGGAGTATTCCTCTACAGTGGATGCTCAGGGGACCTTGCATCAGATGCAGGCACCCAGGTTGCTTTTCTCTTGAGTATCCCCCACCTTCCAGATGAATGGACAGCTTGGCCCAGACTAAGTGACTGCTCATAACACCTTAACTCAATTCTGAGTCACTACATCCAATGGCTATGATATCACTGTCATATGACATTTGAACCCTGGAAGTGTGTTGCAGAGTGCTTCCTACTGTGGTAAAATGCAAATCAAAAGCCTAGGGAGCCTCAGAACAGTCAAACCCATGTTTCTTCCTATTCTTCAGACAGAGGGACACAGCATCCTGAGAGTGTACTTAGATTCTCTGGATCCTCCCCATAAGTCTCCCAAACCTGGAGGAAAGGTGGTGCTGCCTTATCTCAATGACTTACCCTCTGGTTGATCCTCTCATCTGACCCAGCTTGCCCCTTCTCCTGCATTCCTGCTCATCCTCCTGTAACTTTAAAGGAATTCTTGAAGTGCTGTTCATTCCACCTAGAAGGTCTCCTACCCCATCCCTGTCACAGAATTCAAACTCCTCACCCTTCCTACCTTCATTGGGACAGGACAGCCTCAGGGTCTCTGCTGTCCTAACCTAGTGCTCCTGTCCTACCCCAGGTCTGCTCATCACTCCTAAGTGTAATCTTTTCTCATGCTGATTGTTGTCTCCACTGTACTAGTATCTCTGTGAAGACAAGGAATATGTCAGGCACAACAATTCTAATCACCTGATGCATACACAGGATAAAAGTGTGGGTTGAGTGTTCAGTCAACATGGCCTGACTATTTCTAAAATGGGAATGAAGAGTTGAGGTAGAGCTCAGACTGACTAGAGTCTTCTGATCTTTAAAGGGCACAGACTGGGCAGAGATAATCAAATAGGCTAGGAGAAAGGACTAGAGAGGAAGCAAGACAAAGGAAAATAGAGAATGCCTAAGCTGACTGAAATGGGTCAATATAGCTCCAGGACCACAGTACTAAGACTAGCCCCATATCCACTGGCCTCCTGGGCTTTGAGACGAAGTTATCTCTGTGAAAGCCCACCAGATTTCTTCTCCACTATTTCTTTTCCTAATTCTCACATCCTGGAGTCCCATCTTCTGGACTTAAGCTAGACTTTCTAAAGCTATCCTTTAGGAGTCCCAGAGGTGTGGACTGCTCCAGGTACCCTTACAGGCAACTTTCATAACATCGAAGTCCAGTGTTCAAGGCTTAATGCCCCTAGAGTGCAGTTAGCTGCTTACCCTGTTCAGGCTGGCTGTTTCTTAACTGTAGGGTGGGGACACCATGCTCAGCATTTCAGGCCAGGAATATGTCCTAGATTCATCCATCCCTTCCCTTGGTAAGCTGGGGATGGGTGTTTGTTTGGCAAATACCTGACCTTTGGAGAATGCAGAACTAGTAGGATTCTTAGGGCTCTTTCTGAGAGAAACCTATGGAGAAGGGTCACAGGATGTCTAGAGCACCTTGTGGCTGTAGTTGATCCCAAGCCTCTGTCCATGTGAAGGGATTCAGTGATGAAGGTGTTTGCTCCACCTGTCCTGTCATATTTGCACTAGCCTAAACCCACTTGCAGAATCCCGGCACTACCTTTCAGAAAAGACTTTTTCCAACTGCTGCCATGTAGACTGCTCCATTGGAGGATTCTTCCTTGCAAAAGGATAGAAACAGACACTGAGGTAATTAGTACAGGGTACCCTGTCCTTCATCCCCTGACAGGGTACACTGTATTTAAAAGCCACGAAGAGAGAGAGAGAGAGAGAGAGAGAGAGAGAGAGAGAGAGAGAGAAAGAGAGAAAGAGAGAGAGAGAGACAGAGAGAGAGAGAGAGAAGACCTCACTGAATTTAGCATCTTAGATGTCTCATCTTTAATTTTAAAAGTAAAATATTCTAGTTTATGTGTGCGGGTATTTTGTCTGCGTGTATGTCTATGCACCACATTCATGCTAATGCCCACAGAAAACAGAAGACAACATGAAATTTGCTAGACTGGAGTGTTTCTTATCTAGGGGATGTTTGTCCATCTGGCCATGTTGATGGTAGCTTAGGAATTATCCAAGGTCAAATGCAGTTGTGTCAGAGACCCTTGATCTCAAGGTGCTGCTGATTTGTTCATGAAAGTATCCATCTCATGGCTTTGAGTATCCTTGAAAAGCTGTATGGCAGGCATCACCATCTAATTCTTATGATTGCTTAAAAAATGATTATCAGTATCCATTTTCACAGCATACTCTTCATGGCAACCACTAATATATATTTTTACCTGATTTTGATAGTCATAAGCATTTCTTGTAAATGAAGTATGTAGTCAGGTGTCTGGTCTTCTTTTCTAACCTGATGTTTTCTAAACACATGCTTACTGGTTTAAGGTGTTAGTGACCTGGTGAAAGGCTGTAGACATGATACATTTTGCCACCAACAGTAAATTGAGTTCTGTTCAGAGGCCTCAAGAAGACAGGGGAAGCCACAATTCTTGACTTTGTCACAGATATAAATTTTAGGAAAAGCCAGTATGAAGTACTAAGAAGAACACACGCACACACACACACACACACACACACACACACACACACACACACACTAATATACCAATGAAGGCCAGGTAGGAAAAGAAAGGATGAGACAAACCTAAACATGCAGGAGTCTCAAGGGGGAATAGTGCTTCAGTGTCTTAGCAGTAGCTACACAGGATTCTTCTGGTTTCTGTCTGCACCCCAGAGCTGAGCCTGTATCACAGCTCTCCAAACCCAAATTTCTCTCAGAGAGAGCTGGTCTCCAAGGAGTACTGATGCAGAGGCTTACAGGAGGGACAAGCCACAGTCAGAGAGAGAGAGCAAGACCAGCTAACACCAGAGATAACCAGATGGTGAAAGAGAAGGGCAAGAACATAAGGAACAGAAACCAAGGCAACTTGGCATCATCAGAACCCAGTTCTCCCACCACAGCGAGCCCTGGATACCCCAACACACCAGAAAAGCAAGACACAGACTTAAAAATCGCATCTCATGATGATGATGGAAGACTTTAAGAAGGAAATAAGTAACTCCCTTAAAGAAATACAAGAGAACACAGGTAAACAGCTAGAAGTCATTAAAGAGGAGACACAAAAATCTCTTAAAGAACTTAAAGAATTACAGGAAAAGACAACCAAACAGGCAAAGGAAATGAACAAAACTATCCATGATCTAAAATTGGAAATAGAAACAATAAAGAAATCACAAAGGGAGACAACCCTGGAGATAGAAAACCTAAAAAAGAGATCTGGAGTCATAGATGCAAGCATCACCTACAGAATACAAGAGATAGAAATGAGAATCTCAGGTACAGAAGATACCATAGAAAGCATTGACACAACAGTCAAAGAAAATGCAAAGTGCAAAAAGCTCCTTACCCAAAACATCCAGGAAATCCAGGACACAATGAGAAGACCAAACTTAAGGATAATAGGTATAGAAGAGAGTGAAGATTTCCAACTTAAAGGGCCAGTAAATATCTTCAGCAAAATTATAGAGATGAACATAAACATTCAAGAAGCCTACAGAACTCCAAATAGATTGGACCAGAAAAGAAATTCCTCCCATCACATAATAGTCAAAACACAAAATGCACAAAACAAGAAAAGAATATTAAAAGCAGTAAGGGGAAAAGGTCAAGTAACATATAAAGGCAGAGCTATCAGAATTATGCCAGACTTCTCACCAGAGACTATGAAAGCTAGAAGATCCTGGACAGATCTTATACAGACCGGAAGAGAACACAAGTGCTAGCCCAGGCTGCTATTCCCAGCAAAACTCTCAATTACCATAGATGGTGAAACCAAGTTATTCCATCACAAAACCAAATTTACACAATATTTTTCCACAAACCCAGCCCTACTAAAGATAACAGATGGAAAACACCAGCACAAGGAGGGAAACTACACCCTAGAAAAAGCAAGAAAGTAATCTTCTTTCAACAAACCCACAAGAAGATAGCCACACAAACATAAAAATAACGTCAAAAATATCCTGGGTTTTTTGTTATTCCATATGAATTTGAGAATTGTTTTTTCTAAGTCAATGAAGAATTGAGTTGGAATTTTGATGGGGATTGCATTGAATCTGTAGATTGCTTTCAGCAATCCTACTAATATATGAGCATAGGAGATCTTTCCATCTTCTGAGGTCTTCTTCGATTTCTTTCTTTAGGGACTTGAAGTTCTTGTCATACAGATCTTTCACTTGTTTGGTTAGAGTCACACCAAGATATTTTATATTGTTTGTGACAATTGTGAAAGGTGTCATTTCCCTAATTTTTTTCTCACTGTTTATCCTTCGAGTATAGGAAGGCTACTGATATGCTTGAGTTCATTTTGTATCCGGCCACTTTGCTGAAGTTGTTTATTAGCTGTAGCAGATCTCTGATGGAGTTTTTCGGGTCATTTAAGTATACTATCATATTGTCTGCAAATAGTGATATTTTGATTTCTTCCTTTCCAATTTGTATCCCTTTGACCTCCTTTTGTTGTCTAATTGCTCTAGCTAGAACTTCAAGTACTGAGGACACCCTTGTCTAGTCCCTGATTGTAGTGGGATTGCTTCAAGTTTCTCTCCATTTAGTTTGATGTTGGCCACTGGTTTGCTGTATATTGCTTTTACTATGTTTAGGTATGGTTCTTGAATTCCTGTTCTTTCTAAGACTTTTATCATGAAGGGATGTTGAATTTTGTCAAATGCTTTTTCAGCATCTAACGAAATGACCATGTGGTTTTATTTTTTGAGTTTGTTTATGTAGTGGATTACATTGATGGATTTCCAGGTATTGAACCATCCCTGCAACCCTGGGATGAAGCCTACTTGATTATGGTGAATGATCATTTTGATGGAATAGGGGGGTTCCAAAGGGGAGATATGGAAAGGGGAAAACATTTAAAATGTAAATAAAATATCAAAAATATAAATTAAAAAAAATTAAAACAGGGACTAGGCAAGGCTGCCCTCTCTCTCCCTATCTATTCAATATAGTACTCGAAGTTCTACCCAAAGCAATTTGACAACAAAAGGAGGCTGAAGGGATACAAATTGGAAAGGAAAATATCAAAATATCACTATGTGCAGATGATATTATAGTATACATAAGCGACCCCAAAAATTCTACCAGAGAACTCCTATAGCTTACAAACAACTTCAACAAAGTGACTGGATATAAAATTAACTCAAAAAAAAAAATCAATAGCATTCCTCTACTCACAGGATAAATGGGCTGAGAAAAAAATTAGAGAAAGGTGCCCCTTCACAATAGTCACAAATAATACAAAATATCTTGGTGTGACTCTAAGTAAGTAAATGAAAAATTTGTATGAGAATAACTTAAAGTCCCTGAAGAATGAAATCGAAGAAGACCTCAGAAGATGGAAAGATCTCCCATGCTTATAGATCAGCAGGATTAGTATAATAAAAATGGCCATCTTCCTGAAAGCAATCTACAGATTCAATGCAATTCCCATCAAAATTCCAACTCTATTCTGCAGAGATAGAAAGAGAAATTCTCAAATTTATTTAAATCACAAAAATACCCAGGATAGCCAAACTATTCTCAACAATAAAAGAGCTTCTGGGGAAATCAGCATCCCTGACCTCAAGCTGTACTGCATAACAATAGTGATAAATACCACTTGGTATTGGTACTGTGACAGGATGATCAGTGGAATAGAGTTGAAGACCCAGAAGTAAACCTACACATCTACGGTCACTTTATTTTTGACAAAGGATCTAAAACCATCCAGTGGAAAACAGGCAGCATTTTCAGCTATTGCAGCTGGCTCAACTGTTGGTCAGCATGTAGAAGAAAGGAAACTGACCAATTATTATCTCCTTGTACAAAACTCAAGTCCAAGTGGATCAAGGCCCTCCAGTAAAATCAGATACACTGAATCTAACAGAAGAGAAAGTTGTAAGAGCTTCAAACCCATTGGCACAGGCAGAAATTTCCTGAACAGAGCACAAATGGCTCATGTTCTAAGATCAACAATCAACAAATGGGACCTCATAAAATTGAAATGTTTCTGTAAGTCAGACACTGTCAATAGGACAAAACAACAACCCACATATTGGAAAAGATCTTTACCAACCCTATATCCACTAAAGGGATAATATTCAAAATATACAAAGGTCTCAAGAAGTTAGACTACAGAGAACCACAAATAGGATACAGAGCTAAACAGAGAATTCTCAACTGAGGAATCTCAAATGGCTGGGAAATGCAAATCAAAATGACTGTGATATTCCACCACACACCAGTCAGAATGGCTAAGATCAAAAACTTAGGTGACAGCAGATGGTGTGGAGGATGTGGAGAAAGAGGAACACTCCTCCATTGCTGGTAGACTGTAAGCTGGTAGGTAAAATCACTTTGTAAATCAATCTGGCAGTTCCTGAGAAAATTGGAAATAGTGATACCCGAAGACCCATCTATAGCACTGCTAGGCATTTACCCAACAGAGGCATTTACCGAACAGATGCTCCAACATTTAACAAGGAAACATGCTCCATTATGTTTATAGCTGCGTTATTTATAATAGCCAGAAGCTGGAATCAGCCCAGATGTTCTTCAACAGAAGAATGAATACAAAATATGTGTTTCATTTACACAGTGGAATAATACTTAGCTATTAAAAACAATGAGTTCATGAAATTTGCAGTCAATTGGATGGAACTAGAAAATATCATTTCTGATTGAGGTAACCCAGACACAAAGAACACACATGGTATGTACTCTCTGATAAATGGATATTAGCCCAAAAGCTCAGGTTGCCCAGGATACAACCCACAGACCATATGGAGCTTCGAAGGAAGGAAGACACGGGTGTGGATGCTTCAGTCCTGCATAAAGGGAGGGACAGGATGCCTGTGGGAAGTGGAGGGAGAGTGGACCTGGGAGGGAAATAGAAGGGGTAGGTAAAAGGGGAGGAGGATCAGGTATTGGAGAGGACAGGAGAGAGTTATAGAGTATCAAGAAATAGAATAAAAATATGTAGCAGTGGGGAATGAGGAACTAGGGGTAGTTACTGAGGTTCCTAGATGCCAGGGAAGCTAGAGGCTCCCAGGACCCAATGAGGGTGACTCTAGCTGAAATGCACAGAAAGGAGGAAACAAAACATATAGAGACCACCTCCAGTAGATAGGCATGGCTCCCAGTTGAGGGATAGGGTCACTCACCCACCTTAAAGTTTTTAACCCTGAAATTTTCCTGTCCAAGAGAAAGAAAAGGACACAAAACTGAAGCAGAGACTGAAGGAAGGTCCACCTGGAAACCATCCCACCTGGGGATCTATCTCTCTGCAAATACCAAACCCAGACACTGTTGCTGTTGCCAAGAGGCCCTTGGTGACAGGAACCTGGTATGGCTATTCTCTGGGAGGTTCTGCCAGCACCTGACCAATGCAGATGCAGATGCTCACAGCCAACTATCAGACTGAACTTGGTACCCTGGTAGGGGAGCTGGCAGAAGGACTGGAGGAGCAAAGGGAGATTTCAACCCCATAGAAAGAACAATGTTGGCCACCCAGTGATCCCAGGGACTAGACCTCCAACTAAGGAGTGTACATGGCCCATGGCTTGAGATACATATGTAGCAGAGGATGGCCTTGACGGATACCAAGGGGAAGGGGGGTCCTTGGTCCTGTGAAGCTTTGATTGCCTCAGCATTGGGGGATGTTGGAGCAGAGGGGTGGGAGTGGGGGAGTGAGTGGGGAAGCACCCTCATAGAGGCAAAGGGGAGGGGGAGAGGGCAGACCGGATGGGGGGTTGTGGGGGGGTAACCGGGAAGGGCTTTACCATTTGAGATGTGCATGCACCAAGTACATACAGGATCCACTGAAGCTTAAAGAAGACATCAGCATTGCTGAAAATGGAGCTAGAGGAGGTGGCAGTCAGCCATGTGGGTGGTGAACAGTTTACCTGGGACCTCTGGAAGAGCATCGAGCTCTCTAAACTTCTGAGCCATGTTTTTCGACCATGATGGCACTCTAACACAGTAAGATCACTCGTGCCCCCTTTAAGTGGCATAGTTTGAGCCATGCGTCATAGTTAGATACAGCCATGGCCATTGACAAACATGGTTTAGTTGGGCGAGAATCTAAGATGCAGAAGTTTAAAAGATAAAGCAACCTTTCTATGTGGTTCAACTAAAGGTCAAAGTACTCACATGGTTGGTGACAAAACAAAATATATGGAATTTAAAGACTTTATACAATTTGACAATTACAGTTCATGGTAGAGAAACCCAGTATTCTACAAAAGTATGACTTATGCTGGAGAACATATGGTAATCCAAACTAGTTGTCATGACAACAGGGTAAGTTGAAAGGAGATAGTAAAGATCAGCTGTTAGAAGCTCACACTGTCTGTACCTGTTTGCAAGACTGACACAGTGTTAGGCACATACCTGATGAGTAGAGAACAAAAAGAAAATAAATTTAAGATGTACATTAAGGACCAGTTACCAGGAACACTGCAGTAGCAATCATTGTCCACAGAAGCATTTACTAGGATGCAATCAAAGTAAGGCAATTTATGGCAACATTTGATATGCCAGGACAGGAGTGTATGTAGTTGGCATGGTTTGTCTGTGCAGTGAGTGGGACATTTATTCAGGGTTGCCTTAGAGAACCTCATAGGCCATCTTGTGGGATATCTTTGGCTTCTAAACACAACGGGAAACCAAGCAACTCTGACCTGGCAAAGGGCACAGATGAATGTCAGGGTTGGGGCAGCTGAATGTGGGTGTCAGTAGATCAAGCTGAAAAGAAGGAAGTGCCCTTATTGTGGAACATGTTTTCCCCCTACTTGCCCATCCTTGTAGAGTTACAGAAGTGTTAAGATGCTGAAGAGAGAACTTTCCCCACAGGGTCTTTATGGGAATGAGAACCTGCCACAGAACAGGATGCTGTTGGTTTTGTTGTGCCTGATAAAGAAAAGGAAAGGGCGGTCAGCACAGAAAGTTTGGGCGTGATGAGTTTCAGCTGAACATACAGTATCATCAGCGGAGGCTGCTGAAGCTTCTGTGCCTTCTTCATTAACCTCCACTACACTCTTCTGAATGAACTTGGACACACACAGGCCTCTCTCTGGAGACATTCCTGATAAGTCAGCCTTGGCCCGTTGGAAGACATCCACCACTCCCAAGTGCTGAAAGATGGACTCCATGTCATAATCCTCTTCCAGTTTAAATTTTGGAAGGAAAACCAAAACTTTAGTGGTCTTCAAATAGTCTGGTTTGGTCCAAGATGTTAACTTCTCAAAAGTGAGATTGTTTTCCACCTGTCAAAACAAAATCAGAAAATTTCAAATTCACAGTTGTGGTCTTACCCCGAGCCACACGGGCACTCCCTGCTCACAGTATCGTCAGTCATGGTCCACAGGGCACTCCCTATTCTCATGGCCAGGCCAAGTGAGGATCCCACTGTCCCACTAGCTTGTATGTGGCTTCCCTGATGGGCAAGGAGGCCAAAAATCCCAGGGTAGAGAGACCTGGCTGCCCTCTCCTAAGTCACTTCTGAGACATCTTTTATTCGAAAGGTGTCCATGTCCAGATGATTATGGTTTAGGTTGTTTGTTTTTGTTTTCTTGAACTAGACTTAGTTTCAAAGATAGTAAATAATTGCTGCTAAAATAACAATTAAAAACTGGAATAGGATGGACTTGGTGTGAGCCACACCAGAAGGGAGGCCAGCCAGGGTTGTTATCTTTGGGGTTTGTGGGCTGTTGTAGATTGAATATGAAATTATACTGAAGGTCTCTCCTTCTCAATCCTTGCTTGGGAGGCAGCTAAAATTTTAGGCATGATACAGGTCTAGCTGACTGAAGGAGGTGTACTAGAAGTGTACCATGCAAGCTCATCCTTAAGGCAAACTTAAACATGTCTTCCTGACACATCATCTGCACTGGTCTTTTCTCATCCTGAACAGAAAAACCCCGAACATTAAAGATATCATTGAGAGAGGTCAAGGTTTTCAGATCAACTGCCATTAATTCTAGAATTGTTTTCAGCACTCACAATGAAAACAATATTCTCATTTCAGTGAACACTTAGACAATGTTTGTCAGCATCTTCCTCCTTTCATTACACAATTGACTTTAAGCAGATATGGGCCTGTCTCTGTTATCGTTTCTAAAACACCATGACCAAAAGCAACATTGGGTGGAAAGGATTTTTTATTACATCTCACAATTCTCAGGTCACATTCTATCACTGGGGGATGTCAGAGCAGGAGCTCAGGCAGAAGACATCGAGAAATGCTACTTATTGGAATGTCCCCCATGCATCTCTTGGCCTGCTTTCTTACACAACTCATGACCACCTGCCCAGGTTTGGTACCACTCACAATTGGCTTGAGCCTCACCAATCATTAATCAAGAAGAGGCCCAACAGTCTTGCCTCTCAGTCTGTCTTATCGAGGTAATTTCTCTATGTAGAATCCTTCTTCTCAAATGGTTGTAGTTTGTGTCAGGTTGACAAAAGAAGAACCAGGAGAGGGATTCAGTACAAAAATAAGGTGTCTGATCCAGCAAAAGAAATGACATTCAAATATTAATATTTAGGTCCTAATTTGGTTCAGTGTCCCATGAAGGCTAAGTTCATAGTCATTTATCCACATGTTGGCAGTATTGAGAGCTAGTCAAATCTTTAGGAGGTCGGGACTAATATGAAAAGTTAAGTATTGGGGAAGGGGTGCCCCTGAAGGGGATATTGGTACTGCTTCCTGTCTCCTGTGAGGTGAAAAGCCTTCACTATACGTTTTTACCATGCTGTAAAGCACCACCATAATCTGGAATGATTGGGCCACTTACTCAGACTGAAAATTCTGGAGCTATGAGCCAAAATAAACATTTCCTCTTTTGAGTTGCTTATCTCAAATAGTTTGTTACGTTAATGAAAATATGACCAACACATCAGATACAGGATTTTGCCATTTAATATTGTCAACCATAATATCTAAGGAAATAGCAAAATCAATTATAAATAACAGAAAAAATTATAAAGGAGATTGGAATGTTTTCATAGAGCTGTAAATTTGACTGCAGACATATACGTCCTCTCAGAAAACAGCCTGGACATAGGAGAACACCTGCTCAAAGGTTCAAGATGATTCACAACCCTTGATCCCATAACAAAGTAGAAAGCTCAAGATCACAGACACTCATAGGTTTAGGGCAGAGCTACATCCTGATAGCCCATCAAAGAGAAGGAAAATCACAAGTTAAATTACTACAAAAGAAGGACTATATGGGCAGATCTGCCTACTTGTCTGTGATGAAACCAGTCACAAAGGAGGAGATGCTTGTCAATCCATTACATGTTAGGGGCAGTCTTAACAGAACATCATGTACTTTCTTATAATTTATTAACTGTTTCACTTCTGATAGCCCAACTGTACATTTCAAATACAGAATTAGAACACATGGGGAGATTTTAATTACAGTAGTACATGATACATTAAAATTTGCTATAATAAAGGTTAAATTTCTGCATTATTGAAATTGTTCATTTACAAAGCTTGAAATAGTGCTAATAAAAAAGAATGGGGAGATTAATATTCATAAGGTTACAAACATCATTAAATTATGTTTTTATAGAGATTGGGCAAACTATTTTAATATCTACTTTAATTCAAATTATGCTCCAATTAAGGCTGAGATTTAATTACTCATTTGCAGCATTAGAAAATTATAACAACTGCTTAATAATAATAAATTGACTAATAATTTAAAATACTTGTTTAATTAAAAATTACTCTGTTAAATAAGCGTTTGTGTATTACTTTCTACATTGCACCATAACCATACATATGCTATACTACATTAACAGCTGAGGTTTGGAATTCTTAACTTAAAGTTTTAGAGTAAGGTAGAAACAATAGCTTTATGAGAAATGATCAAAAGTGCATGGGCCTCCAATAGAAAACAAAATCACACAGGCAGCAGATACTCCTTATTCCTGTCGTTTTCCTATAGAGTTTAACCTTTCAGTCAGAAACAAGTCTCAAATGGTATTCTGGTATTTCCTGATTTCTTTCTTCCCAGGCTGAGAGTCAATACTAGCACCCCATAAAGAATATGCCATCTCTATCAGTGAGCCCTGAGCTTCAAATTCATAATTTCCTTGTAACACTGGCATGGACTACTGGATACTGTTGCTTACCTTGTTTATTTTAAAGGGCATTTCCCTGGTGGACTTTATGTCAAACTGGTGATGCCACCGTCCTTTAAAATATAAGGCGTTGACAAGAACAAGCCTGGTCTCTGAATCAACTGAGCCACTTGACAACAACTCTGGAATTTTCCCTTTTGATAAAGCAGAGATTTCATTCAGATTCCCTTTATATATGTGTGATACATAAAGTCACATGACATCTAGGCTGATCCAAGCATCACATTTTCAAATTTTCTGAATGTGTATAATCATATTAAAAGCAAATCTAAACAAAACAGTCCCTTTTGTTTGACTCAAGGTCATGCACACTGGAGAAACTTCATCAAGGTGAGGATGGTGAAAGACTTGTAAGTCCCTCAAGGAAAGCAGGTTTTGGAAAGTAGAAAAAGACACTCCAGGATGGAGAACAAAAAAAGCAGAAAATGTGGGAAGGGATTGGGAGGAACCATGGTTACTTCCTGTGGTAGCTAATGTTGGTTCTCATCTTGATTTGCTGTGGAATTATCTAAGAGACAAGTATGTGGGCAGAACTTTGAGGAAATTTCCAAGAAAGAAGAACTAAAGGGGAGAAAACTCTCTAGGGTGGCCAACATAATGCTGTGCTGCCAGATATAAAGTTCTGAGAGAGAAGTAGTACTGCTTTTGTCTGCCTGCCTTCAGATCCTTCCGGTAAGTGCACTGCTGAAGCTGCTGAGACTGCGAATTTTACTTGATTCTCGAACCAAGTAGCTTTGGCCATTATAAGGGCGAAGACTAGTGCCTGCCTCTGCAGAATTTTCTAGGCCTTCCTTGCAAGTCTTAGACTATTGAGGTCTCCAGGCTCATAGACTGAGTAGCTAATAGTTTCTGAGCCTTCTCAGCCATTGACCACATGTAGAAGGTCAATGGCTGGCTGACTGACTCTGTTGTATATGCTAATCTACTAAACACCTTCTAAGTTATATATTCACTCAGTTTCTCTGTAGAACCTGACTAATACACTAATGTGAAATTAAATTCTCTTCAGGAACTCCATGATCATGCCCAGGTCTTAAATACCACAATATGTCAGAGACTCAAAGATAGAAAATATTATATGTCGGAGGAATTCCACAATTTGGAATGCTGTCCATCCCTTGAAAAGATAATGGAGGTAAGAAGACAGATTCCCTTCTACTCTATTAAGGGATATCTTTTCCATAATCAGTTGTTTCTCTTTTGTATGCTAATATACAATATCAAAGTTCACAAGAGATAGAAACGAGAAATGGGCAAATAATAGCTGAGTCTTTAAGAAAATATTCTCATTCTTTATTCCCCCTTAGCGGAAATAGAAATGTACCTAGTGATACAGAGAGATCAGAATGTTTCAAACATCAAACAGTGCTCTCAATGCTCTCAACTACCAAGACTGTTCAACCCCAAATTGGATGCTCTCTTAGGCCAATGTAACTGAGGCCCTGATAAATAGTGTTCAATGGAGATCAAGTCGTTTCATGAAATGGAAGTAAGGGAACTAAAGTAGAAAATATGGAAGCAGAAACAAAACTCCTTTTCAAAGGTAAATGTACAACATAAACTGTAGGGAAAAGAAGTGCCATGCAGGATTCCTGGGAAGGTCTACCCACAAATCTACTCCTCAGAGATGGCAGAGGCACATGACCTGTGAACACTGGAGACTAGCCATGTCTTCTAATGTAAACTGTTAGACTGGAAATCAGGCCGATGAGTTCTCATCACATTTGCATCAGCCCCACCCCTGTCCTAAAGAAACACAGAAACAGCTCTTAATTTACAATCTAAGTGTCTAAGTAGAACTTCCAGGAATTCACTGAGCTCTAAATTACACCATGTGGCCTAGCTAGGTTGAATCACCTTGACTCTGAAATAACAGTGAGATCGGTCTGTGGTGAGAGGAAAGGAAATCAAGAGAAATTGGAGGGAAGGAGGAAAGGGTGGATAGGGAAGGAGGAAAGGGTGGATAGG
>JADRCH010000156.1:0-48516 GCA_019843965.1 Rhynchomys soricoides | reverse complement strand
AGGGAAGGAGGAAAGGGTGGATAGGGAAGGAGGAAAGGGTGGATAGGGAAGGAGGAAAGGGTGGGTAGGGAAGGAGGAAAGGGTGGGTAGAAAGGACAAGTATAAGAGGTGTGAATCAACTTGAAATTCTGACCTTTAGTCTTTTTGCAGACCCACTTGTTTATGTGTTTTCTGGACTCCTCTGGAGCTTTGGTGAAGGAGAGCTGCTCCATCTCCGAGTGATAGAACTGAAGACAGGACTCCTTAAAGGTCTTCGCAGGAAAAAAATATGTTAAGTGAGGTAACACTGCAAAATAATCTGAAAGCTTTCCAACCTTCTGTTTAATATAGCATTTAAAAAAACTACAATGAGTACAGATATTACTTAAACAAAAACATCTTTATGTTCTATACCTTTGCAAGTGGGAATAATGTCAGAGGAATGTTAGGTAGCTGGGTCTTACTACATAGCAGAGGCTGACCTAGAACTCCTGACCCTCCTGATCCTTTCTGAATACAGGTATCATAGATGTGAACCTTCATATTGGCTAGAACGTGACCCTTAATTTTCTCAAATTATCTAGGGTCCTTCTCCTGTGATGTATCCAACAAGTATTTGAATACAATTGTTATCACTCTACTGATAGAACTTACGGGGAGGAATTCACAAGTGTTCTCTGCAAAGAGCCTGTTGGCCATTCTGAAGATGTACTTTCTGGTTGGCTTGTTCAGGATATTGAGGATCCACAAGAAGCTCTGATGAATGTCTATCTCTGTGTTTAAACCAATTGCCTGTGAAGGGAAAGAATGAAACATGAGCTCAATGATGAAACAATTTGGTTGTAAATGGAGTTTACAAGCTGAAGAGATGGTTCAGACCATGATGTACATAAGACTCTGATCCAAGCATCTTGGTATTGAAACAATTAAAAGCAGGAATTGACCTTCCTTGTCAATGAGTAATTACAAGTGTGTTACTCAGAAAACATGAAAGATTTCAACAACCCATGTTTAAAATAATTTCAACATTTTCCACATTTCAGTCCTCAGGACTGACCCTAGGACCTGAGGTAGACAAGAGTTCTGCACATACATGATAAAATTAAAACTAAACAATAAACAACAATAATGGCAACAACAACAACAACAAAATAACATTTCATTTGAAATTAAGTCCTTCAGGCTACCCTTTGACTAGGAATCCTCTTACCTCAGTCTCTTTAGTATCTGGAATTAAAGGCCTGTGTCAACAGGACAAGCATAGAATTATTTTTGCACCATTTTCTAAGTGAAGTCTGGATGAAATGTTGAGAGTTACCTCTATTTTATTACTCAGGAAAATTCATTACCTTTACAGCAGTTATTTCGGGAGACTATCTTCCTTCCTCCTTAGCCCCTGCTCCATGAAACATGGAATGTTCCATGAGGTATATATTCCTACCATTCTTTCTCAGCAGCTCTGCTGCATGTGAAATAGATGTGTGTGGGGGTGAGGGGTTGACAGGCAACTTACCTCAGATATCTGGATTTTGGTGTTTCCTTTCACTCCCAAGAGGACCATAGCTAGAGCAGAGGAGATATTGATAGGAGAATAACATACATTTTTTGAAGAGCTGTTATTACATAACATCTTTAAAAGATGGATGGCAAAGGTGCCATTTGCTCTATACACAGTATTCATGAATGGCGGTCTGGAGGCAAAAAAGAAAAACAACATAGCACTGAATGATCATTGTTCTGAAACAGAGAAATACGGGACTCTACTTCTGGTTGTCATTTCAAAGCTTATAAGCATGATAAATTGAATTTTAAAAATCCACTTTGAGTCAAGGTACTCCCAATTTTAAGATTATTAGATACATTTGGTCTTGATATCAGGTCGAAGTAGTATCTAGACAGATATTGTCTCTGCACACATAGAAGGAAAGATCAACAGGAATTCATAACACAACACAGCTTAAAGAGATGTGGCTTCAGTCCCTTATAAAGACATCCACCATGAGCTCTATGTCCTCTAGCCTAGCTTCCATAACTCTCCATTCTGGACCCTGTCCTGGAAAGAATCTTCCTGTGTTATCCCCGAGACATTAGAGAGTGCCCTATTCATCTTCAGGTGCTACAGGAAAGACACTGAGATACTGAATGAGACTCAAGACAGGGTGGTGTTATCTACTCTGGTGTGTTGCAGGGAGTATTCCCCTGCAGTGGCTGCTCAGGGGACTTTGCAGCATCTGCAGGCACCTAGGCTGCTTTTATCTTGAACATGCCTCACCTCTCAAATGAATGGACAGCTTAGCCCAGACTGTGACTGCTCCAGACACCTTAATGCAGTTCTGAGTCACTCTCCATCCTATGGCTGTGCTCTCACTGTCACATGACCTTTGAACCCTGGAAGTGTGTTCTAGAATATTTTCTGTGGTAAAATGCAGATCAAACAGCCCAGGGAGCCTCAGAACTCTCAAACCCACACTTCTTTTCACTCCTCAGAGGAACACAGCATCCTGAGAGTGTCCTTAGATCCTTGGGATCCTCCCCTTCAGTTTCCCAGGGCTCTGGAGGAAAGGTGGGGTAACTTTATCTCAATGTCTTACCCTCTGGTTGGTCCTCTCATCTGACCCAGCTTGCCCCTCCCCCTTCATTCCTGCCCATCCTTATGTCACTTTAAAGTTGCTTCTGAGTCCTTGACGTTCTTATTTATTCCATCTAGAAGGTCTCCTACCCCATCCATGTCACTGATATCAAACTCCTCACCCTTCCCACCTTCATTGGAACAGGACAGCCTCAGGACCTCTGCTGTCCTACCCTAGTGTTCCTGCCCCACCCCAGGTGTGCTCATCACCCCTAAGTGTAACACTTTCTCATGTTTTTTCCACCTCACTAGGAGTCCTGCAAAGGCAAGGGACAAGACAGGTACTCCAAGTCTAACCACTGAGAAACATGATTAAGATAAAGATAGGTGTAGGAGTTTAGTTCACATGGTATGACTTATTTTTAAAGGGCACAGAAGTAAGAGATGTTAATTTGCAGATCATTAAGAAGTTGGATGTAGTCAAATGGGCTAGGTGGTAGGACCTGAGAGAAAGCAGTACAAGGACAGTACATAAGGCCACTGAGATTCTGCAGCACTTTTGCCTAGATAGGCCAATACAGTTCTAGGACCCAGCCTTAAGACAAACTTCACAGTCATTGGGCAACTGGGGTTTCTAGAGAAATCACCACCCTGAATGTCCACCAGATACCACCTCACCACTGTCTCTTTTCCTAACTCAAGTCCTTGGGTTCCATCTTCTGCACTCAGCCCAGACTTTCTAAGGATGGCCTTCAGGAGTCTCTCAGCTCTGGGTTGAGCAAGGTGCTCTTACCTCCGAACTTTGTGGCCTCCCATTGCTGTGTTCAAGGCTTGATGACTCTGGAGTGCAGATTAGCTGGCTACCCTGTTCAGACAGGGCCTTTATTTACTGCAGAGCAAGGACATCAAGCTCAGTGCCCCAGGCCAGAGGTGGAGGGGATAGTCCTGACATCATCCAGCTATACATGGTAGAGTTAGGTGAGGGTTGGGGAACACCTAGGCTCTGAAAGAAAGCAAAACTGGTAGGAATCCTTGGATCTCTGGCTGACATGGAACAAAGGGAGAATGGGGACTGTAGCTAATTGCAAGGCTGTGTATCTCTGTGAGGGATTCAGGTATGAAGGTGTTTGCTCCAGGAGTCCTGTCAGGACTACACTCGGCCAAATACATGTGAAGAATCCTGGTGCTAGGTTCCCAAAGAGATCTTTCCAACTGCTGGGGTGTAGCCTGCTCCATTGGTGGACTCCTCCTTGTAAAAGGACAGAAACCTTCTCTGAGACAAATTAGGTCAGGATGCTGTGTCCTCTACCCAAGGACAAGGCACATTCTATTTGCATGCCCCCAAAAGAGAATACATCTTTTCTTTTCTTTTCTTTTCTTTTCTTTTCTTTTCTTCTTGTTTAACTTGGCTTCTTTGGTGTCTCAACTTCTTTATTTTTTTTTAATAAAATAATGTAGTTTATTTTGTATTTTACCAGCATATGTGTCTTTGTACCACATGCATGCCGGTGTCACAGAAACCAGAAGACAGCATAAAATTCTCTGGACTGAAGTGTTTCTTAGATCCAGGGGACATTTTCCCACCCAGCCATGCTGATGGTAGCTTAGGAACTATCTGAGGACAAATGCATTTGTGTTAGAGACTCTTGATCTGAAGGTATTTCTGATTTTTCCATTAAAGCATCCATTCTGTGCCTTTGAGTATACTTGCAAAGCTGTATGGCAGTCATCATTATCTAATTCCTGTGACTACTGAAAAAAAAAAAAGCTCACCCTGTTTACATCATCACACATCTAGTTCTCTCTGTAAATGTTGGGGCTTTATTTTCCTGAGCCCAAGATCTCACTCAATTTCAAACTATCTGTGATACACTCAGTCTAGAAAAGGTTTCTACTCCACATGCACCCCTTGTAGATTGTGGATGGGCAACTTTTCACCAATCTCTTCCTCCCTGAAACACTGCTGTGGTATACTTTGTCTTCTCCAGGGTGCTTTTCTTCTGCTGCTGGGCTTCAGGTTCTGTTAAGAGGCTGCTCACACCACTTGCCTTCTAACCCCTGACCCAGCAGGGAGTGACATCAGCAGAAGAACCTTTAGCTTGTGGCATTCTTACTCATCTTGCTTGAGGAAAGGCTTTGGCTACCTTCTGGATAGCATCTGCTTCCTCAATCACCTTCTGTTCTCCATCAGCAGAAAGGGCTTCAATCTCCTGTACCTTGTAGTTTCTCTCTTTCCTCCGCGCTGTCCAACAGCTGGTCTGACCATCTCCTGTCTTAACTCATACTCTTGGGGCCACTTTTCCCTTTGGTCTCCCATCACTGAAGCAGCTGGCCCATTGCTATCTTCATCTTTGTCCTGTGTCCTCTGATGAAATGTCTCCCTTTTGTCCTGCTTCTCCTTCTCTCTTCCACTGCTTTATCCAGTCTTCCCTGCTATTCTCTGCTTCATGCCATGTTAATTTCTCTTCTTGGATGGAAAGCTCTGGGGTTTTCTCCCTTCTAGTTTCTCCATGTAGTCTTTTAGAACACGAGCCTGTCCTTGAAAGCAGCGCTCACTCTACAGAGCACAAATTCCACAGCATGCTGTCCTCCATACACATCACCTCCCTTAAGCTTGTCACTGGCATCATCTTCAATGTACTTCCTGTTTGATGGCGTATAATCCTCATTCTTCTCTCACGTTCAGAATCATTTGGGTCAACCATATTGTTGCTGCTTGGGGCTTGTAACCCACAAGACTCCAGCAGCTGCCCCCATGTCAACCATCACCAAAGTACTTGACCTTGTTTTTATAAATAAATGTGGCCTTAGGGATGCCTTGCGTAGGTATTACGTTTTGGTAAGATAAAACCATAGTTACAAGACTATTAAGACACGACTTTTACTGTAAATAAGGTTTTTATAAGATTCCTAGGAATCTTGCAGGTTTATTTCTGGGAAAGAAAAAAGAGTATGTTTGCATAGGCTGTAAGCATGGTTGCTGTTTTTACAGTTCTTCTTTGAAATATCTCTGCATATAGAATGAGCACTGTGTGAGTCTCTGTAACCTTCACAGAAACTGTTTACTGGGATGGAAAGGGATTTAATCAGACCTGGTGGTGAAGGACTTCATTCCTTTCAAGAATCTTCAGAACTTCCTGTGCTGTCTTAAGATGGTATCTCTCAGACATTTGTTTTGTGCCTGGCAAGAGATATTAATGACAATATTAACTATAATAAGTTTTTATTCAATTGGTCAACATTACATTGTTTCTATCTTTTATCTACTATTAATTTTATTATAAATATTCATGCATAAGTTTATATTGATATGTATTTCAATATTGGGGGGGTCATCTTATCATCATCATCATCATCATCACCATAATATTGCTAGTAAATTGCCTGACACAGAATTCTTAACTGTGCTCTCTGATTATCTTTTCATCTCTGTGGTAAATTCTAAATCCTCCCAGGACTGAAGATCCTTCTTACACCCTATGCACATTTCTGGTGAACAAGCCATGTCTGTGAGATGTGATTAATGGAAAGATTCTCCTAGCCATAGTCACAGCCCTGGTCTGTCTCTTTCTAGAACCTATGTGGTCTCTGTTAAGAAAACTTCCTTTCTTGCCTCCATTGCTCTCACTTAAGTTCTTTTACTCTGATGTAATCATCAGAGACTTGATTGGTTCACTAGGATTCCTGTCATGAGATCATGGAAAGCAGAAGACCTGAGTTGACAGAGTTAAGGAGCCAAGGTATGGTCCTGCTTTCAGTGTCCCATTGCTGTTTAGCTATACTCTGTCCTTAAAGGTGATCAGACAACTTGGAAATCTCTTTCTGGGAGACAGTTTTCCTCTGAAAGGCTCTTGTATTTTGCTTTCATCAGCATGGTGTTCCTGGATAAATGGCAAATTACTGAGAAACAATGTTTAAATAGTTGTTAGTCAAAGCCTCTTTAGAGTATCCTCATTTTTTTTTAGTCAGGCCAGGTACAGTTTTCCACTTGGTTCTAACACCCCAACCTTAGGGTATACTAAGCCTATGTCTGAACAAATGGCATAAAAAGAATACAAGCGGAGACCAAAATTCAAGCACATCTAGTTAGTATCAGGAGACTGGCATCGGAAATATTTTTCTAGAACCTCTTGGTTTTGGTTATTTTGGGTTTGTCTGTGCAACCCCTTCTTGTTGGTTTGAGAGAAGGTGTCACCTTGAATCCTAGGCTGGCCTCAGCTTTTAATTCTCCTGCTTTACCTACCTAAGCGGTGGGGTTATATGCAAGTTATATATGGTCAGAGCCTTCTCACTGGCCCCATTCTTTGGTTTTAATCTATAAATACTTTAAACGTCTGTAAAGAAAAACTACTGGTTTTTTTATCCTAGTCTTAGAAAGTGTTCATCCTTTCCTGTTCTGAAAAATTGAAAGCTAATGGTTTATTGTTGTAATGCCTAGTAAGATCTGCTAAACCATACACACATAATGGTGGTAACACAGGTCACATAACTTCAGCGACATTGCCAAACCATGTAATAGGCTGACGTCCTCAAATTGTCACCCGGTCTTAGGAAAGAATGATCATACTGGAGAGTATAGAGCGCAGAGAGAGCCTTATGGAACTGAGTTTGTATAAAAATTTGCCTTTCTTTTTCTAAAACACTTCACACTGAGCAGCTGTAACTCGACAGTACATCCTATTTTCCTTTATTAGGACACCTTTCCCTAAAAGGACTAGATGTAAAAGGAAGATGAGAACACAGACATTTCCATGTGTTAGGACTGTGTACTGCTTTGTTCAAAATTGCCAAAGAATGGTAAATTACCAATTCAAAATAAAGAACATTGATAACGAAAGTAAGCACTTTTGGGAATTTATATTTATAAATATAAATTTATCTTTAAATACATTTAATATAATATAATTAAAATAAAAAATAATTTGTAAGTATATGAGCCTCCTTAAAGAAAGATATGTCAATTCAGAAGAAATAGCTATTTTAAAGAAAGCCAGAGGACCTAGCCAGACCAATTTAGTGTCGACCCTTGCTCACCCTGGGAGGAGAGTACAGAGATTTTTTTGCACATAGGGGCATATAGGGCAGCATTCTAGGATGCTCCCAAGGATACACACAAATGTGCTCACAACCAGGTATAAAGTCAAGGGCAGAGCCCTTCAAGGGATCTGTAAATGGTCTTAGTCTCAAACTTCATTCATTTGAGCTTCTCTTATGACCCAAAGTTCTAATGCCTGGTGCAGATATTAAATAAAACACACAGTGAACACACTCATTAGACCATTCAAACTGCTACAAGTTGACTGTACAAGGTTGAAATGAAGACAAGGAAATGAGCAGGCACACTGCCTGGAATGGAGCCACATTTGATGGTGAAGAGAACTCACCACAATGCATGATGCTACTGGTTTGCCTAGAAATTAGCTCCCAAGTGGAGGAAAGATGATTTCATCAAACTGGATTTTATTCTTCTGCCTCTGGGCACTCTGCCCACTTCCATAGCTCAACCTTCCTAAGCCTTCCTCAGCGCCTTTGAAAACCACTTCTCTATTATCTTGAGGAGGAACATAGTTTCTAGTCCAGTTTTCATTCCAGAAAAGCTGGCTTTGGCTTCCTCAGAAGCACCAGATATTCAACATCCAAGAAAAATCTCCAGGCTTGGGATGTTGTTGAGCTGGTAGAGCACTAATCTAGCATGTACAGAGTCCTCCATGGCTTTCTAAACTGTATGGTGGTACATGTCTAAAATCTCAGCACTTGGGAGGCTCATGCAGAAAGAACAGAATTTTAAGATCATCTCTATCTGTTTTTCCCTCAAGTATGAACCTGAAAAGAGATCCTTATACTTTTAATCTTACCTAAATTTTCCAGAGTCTAAGCTTCTCACAAGTAAGTGAATTTTCTATGTGGAAAAGCAGAGTCAAATCTAAACTTTCTGATGACATTATGTTTCCATGACACCTGTTCCACTACTAACCCAAGCATCCATGCAGCCAGATAGTGAATTCTGATCCAACGAATTCTGTTAATGTTTTGGGTTTTTTTTTGTTTTGTTTTGTTTTTTTAATAAACACACCTAAGCTTTCATTTTCTTTTCTGTTTTATTGGCACCAGAGTAGAAGAGCTGGAAAATAGCTGTTGCAGAGATACTTAAAATGTATCATCTGCTACATTAAAATGTATGTGTATCTATCTATGTATGTGTATATGGAGAGAGAGAGAGAGAGAGAGAGAGAGAGAGAGAGAGAGAGGGAGATTGTTTTAAAAACTCAGGACTACTCACTCTGTAGGCCTGTGTAGCCAGAAGAGTTTGCTTTGTATGCCAGACTAGGTTTGAACTCACAGAGATATACCTACTTCTGTGTCCTGAATACTGGAATACAATTCTTGGACCACCATATCAGGTGCCTAATTGTAAATTTTTGTATGGCAAATTGACATTAAACATCACTGTAAGTCAGAGAAACAGTTTGAGAATGGAAAGAGAAAGTTCATGGCTCAGAATTGTACCTGCTACAAGTGGAAAAAAATCAGGAATTTTTTGATTGGGAAGGGAAGGAAGGCCACAGTTTAAGATTCAGAACAGGAACTGCTTCTGGAATCCCAGTCTACGCTACCTGTGTAGAGTTAGCTTCAATCCCCTGAAACAACACCACTCTATTTAGCCATTAGGAAGAAAGAAAAGACAGAAGAGGGACTTTCCTCTTGTCTCTCTTCCTTCTCCTGCTTGGACCTGTATGCTTACACTGCAATTACAAAGCTCTCTTTTCTCTGAGCTTTTGTCTCATGAGGAAGGAAGCACATGTACAAACAGGAGCAAGTTTTGCCTCAACCTAATGGCCTAGCTTCCATCACTAACTTAAAATATTTATCCCAAGCTTGCAACCAGCCCAGCCACCAGAGCCAGATAGCTGGGTGAGATAGTGAATCAAGACCAGAAGCAGGATTGACCTCATATGATGCACAGACTGAAACCAATAAAGGGAGAATAATTGATTGACTGGTTGATTGGTTAGGGGGGAAGAAAGCTATAATAAACTCATATTGTATGTAATAATGTAATAAACATACAATAATTCAAAAGTTTAACTTGGTATTACTTAAGGCAGAATAGTAGTGCCTTATGTAACATTCTTCTGCAATCTCCTGTTCCCCTTTAACAGTAAGTAAACATTATTTGTATAAACCAAGTTTCCTCCTTTAAAGATTTAGTACCCAGTACTTCCTGCAGCCACATGGCCTTCCTCTATGTCATTCTCTGTCTTCCAGGAACAAAGCAGTTTTCTGTATGACACCTTCCCTGCCATGACTTGTCGTGCAATCACAGGCTCAGAAGCAATGGCATCAACGACCCTTAGAAAGAAACCTCCAAAATCAGGACAGATAAGGTTGATCATTTTATGAGGCATTTGGCTGGAGTGTTAGTTTGCAGGAATGCATAGCTAACTCACACTGTGAAGGTAAGAGCCTAAGCCTGCTTCCAATTCTTTTTTTTTTTTTTTAATTTTCATATTTTATTTACATTTCAAATGTTTCAGATCTCCCCTGCTTCCAATTCTATAGGTGGCAGCCTTTTGAAACAATCAGGGTGAGAGCCCATGGTTTGGTTCAGAGTCTACATTCACAGACATGTGGTCAAAACTCTATGATTTCTGCCTGGTGTAACAAGAATTATTATTGAGGAAAAATGTAATCATACCTGTATCTTCGCACATTCTCACTGACTTGACACTCCGTTTGGAGATCACTCAGCCACACAAAACTGCAGTACTCTTCCAGTAGTTTTTCTGTAAAACACATCAGCCATGTGGGCTTCAGGGACATGGGTCTCCTGTTTTGTTAAAAACACTGGCTCTTCCTTGCCCATTCAGATACTTAATGGGTGACTAGAATGGGAAGCAAAGTCTTGGTCTTCACGTTGTGTCTGAGTCCTTTGCTGCCTTAACCTCTGAGTTAGAGACTGCTCAGCTTTGCATGCAGAAGTATTGATCATCCTAGGAATCTTTTTTCTAAAACTGTAAATAAAGGTTAAAGATATAGACTTGCCTAATGTCTCCCACTTCAAGGCTCATGATAATAATCAGCTGTCTGATAGAAAATGACAGCACTCCTTGCCAAGATGATCAGTACTAACCCTCTGAAACTCTAAGCAAGCCCCAAATTTAAATGTTCTCTATAAGTTGCCTTGGTCACAGTATCTTCTTAAAGAAATAGGATAGTAACTAAGACACAATATTTTTATTACTTATTCATCTATTTCATGGCCATAAAGACTGCTCCCAGTTCCTTGCATAAGAAACAGAACATCAGGGAAATATACATTAAAACTACTTGAAGATACCACCTCATCTCAGTCAATATGGATACCGTAAAGAAATCTTACAATAGGATTGGTAAGATGTCTCAGCAGACAAGATCATTTACTGTTCTTGCAGAAGACCAAGGTTTAGTTCTAAGAACCCACGAGACAGCTCACAACATCCTGCCACTACAGTTCTAGGTGATTCAATTGCTATTTTTACCTCGATTACCTCAAGCACAGATATCATGCAAATATGTATACTCAGGAAAACTCATATACACATAAAATAAATTAATATAAAACAGGAATCTAACAACTAATGCTGGTAACTTATGAAGAATAAAGAATCTCCATCCACTACTGACGGGAGTACAAACTAGCACAGCTATTATAGAAATAACTTCAGAGATGTATTTAAAAAATTAAAAATAGGTCTACCTACCATATGGCCCAGGTATACCACCCTGGAAAAGTAGCCATGGGAGACACTTTGGAAAATAAAAAATAAATTTTTACTCATGATCATAAAAATTGATTTTCTTTAGGATGATATTCTCTGTCTCTTGTCTTTGTCTCTCTGTCTCTCTGTCTCTCTGTCTCTGTCTGTCTGTCTGTCTGTCTGTCTCTCTCTCTCTCTCTCTCTCTCACACACACACACACACTTGCTAAAAAATGTTTAAGCCAAACAATAAATATATGTTCCAAAGCAATACCTTGTTGCGCATCTGTAATCCCAGTACAGGAAGCTAGGAGAGGCAATAGGATTGTAATTCAAGGCTAACCTGGAGAACACAGTGTGATCCTGTCTCAAAAAACCTGAAGTCTAGTATATAACTCTGTGGAAGTCTGCATGCCTGTTATGCATTATTGTGCGTGATCCCCTGATCCACAATACATAGAGAGATCATATATATGGAGAGAGAGAGAGTGAGAGGCACAGATAGACAGAGAAACACAGAGAGACAGTGACAGAGACTGTTATGGAGATATCTCTCTTTCACACACACACACACACACACACACACACACTTCAATAGGAAAACTATCATCTTGAACAAGGAATGCCCCATGTTGTGTCTGTCATCTCTCCTTCTTATATTACTACCTATATGTTATTGCCTTAAACTAAACATATAGAAAGGTTAGTCCTTAACTGAGCATTCTCAGGAATGTTTCCATGCCATAAGCATTTTCAATACAAATATGAATAGACTTCCTGAAGAACAGTGCCATGGGTACTACTTTGGATATACTTCCTGTGCTGTCCTTGGCTGTTGTAGGCAACAAGTATTTCTCTGATTTTTATGTGTTAACACTCATAAACACTTTGTGATTGGTTTTACATTCACAAAGATGGGAATCCACTGCATTCAGTCATATTGTTCTAAACACAGCATACCCAGTCCTTTTCAAAGATTAATCCTAATATGTTTTTAAAGGAGAATAACTCACATTTTACTAAAATATTAAAGTTCAAAAGGCAGAGTCATTTTCTGAGTATAGACCAGTAGCCCAACAAAGGGAAATTCTTTTGTTCCAAATAATAGGTAAAAATATAAACCAAGAAAATATAATATCATAATTTTACAACTTTGCCTATACATGGTGGTGGCTGAGGAATCCCCACTGTATCAGACAGTTTCTTAGTAACCATGGACTTTTAACCTAACCTCCTGAAAGATGGCCTCCCAAGAATGATGACCTGATATGAGATAATTAACATCTTTCTCTGTTTTTATTTAAATAAACCTGCTTGTTGTGTAATGGTGAGTGAAATAGCTCCTTTATCACTGTGTAAGGGAGAGAGGCAGCTCCTTGAAAAGCTGAAGGGAATGAAGCAGTTTCTCGTGAGGCTGCCAATTCCACAGAAAGGAGATAGTCATGTTCTCCACTTTTAAAATCTTCATCCAGCCCCTTCTGGGCAGCACACTTCTGATTTATCTTTAAGGCTCTTACTCTGCTTGCATTTTAAATAAACCCACCTAAATATAACTTGGTTTGAGTCTGTGGTCTTCTCCTGGTCGTCTTTAACTCTATAACCCATAATTAACAGGAATGTTTAAAATGCATCAGTTTTCACTTAGTAGCTTGTGGAATCATGTCTATCTGCCCTTGCTCAATCTCCAGTCTCACCTCACACTGGAGAAAGATAAGAAAATAAAAAGCTAGGGATCAAGCAAGAGTTTTTATCATCAGTAACAGTACTCAAAAGAAGATGGTGGGAATAAAAGAGACCAGAGTAAAGAGAATTAAAATTGTGACCATAGTTATAAGGACACATGCTCCACTATGTTCATAGCAGCCATATTTATAATAGCCAGAAGCTGGAAACAACCCAGATGTCCCTCAACAGAAAAATGGATACAGAAAATGTGGTACATTTACACAGTGGAATACTACTTAGCTATTAAAAACAATGACATCATGAAATTTGCAGGCAAATGGATGGAACTTGAAAATATCATCCTGAGTGAGATAACTCAGTCACAAAAGAACAAACATGGTATGTACTCACTGATAAGTAGATATTAGCCTAAAAGTTCAGGATACCCAAGATTCAATTCACAGACCATATGAAGCCTAAGAAGAAGGAAGACAAAATGTGGATGCTTCAGTGCTTCCTTGAAGGGTAAACAAAATAATCACAGGGGGAAATATTGAGACAAAGTGTGGAGCAGAGACTCAGGGAAAGGCCATTCAGAGACTGCCCCACCTGGGGATACATCCCATATACAGCCACCAAACCCAGATGTTGTTGTGGATGCCGGGAAGTGCTTGCTGATGGAAGCATGATAAGCTGTCTCCAGAGAGGCTCAGGCAGAGCCTGAAAAATACAGAGGCCGATGCTCGCAAGTAACAGTTAGACTGAGAGTGGAGTCATGGATGACAGAGTTGGAGAAGGGACTGAAGGAGCTGAGGGGGTTTGCAGCCCCATGGAGGGAGCAACAGTGTCAACTGGCCAGACCCCCCCCCCCACGAGTTCCTGGAGACTGGACCACCAACCAAAGAATACACATGGAGGAACCCATGGTGCTGGCCGCATATGTGGCAGAGGAGGGTCTTGTTGGCCATCAGTGGGATGAACGGCCCTTAGGCCTGAGAGTACTAGAGGCCCCAGTGTAGAAGAATGCTGGGGAGGGAGGAGGGAGGTGGGTGTGTGGGTGGGGGAGCACTCTCATAGAGGCAGGGGGAGGGGGAATGGAATAGGGGTTTCCAAAGGGGAAAACATTTGAAATGTATATAAAGTAAATATCAAAAAACATATATATATGATGTTTACAAATACAAAAAAAAAAAAGTGACCATAGTCACATCAATAGAATTTAATTTTGTTGACTTTGAGAGTGAAGGTTTTGCCATTCAGATGAATCATGCTTAAACCTACGCTGGTGTATATGTAAGAGAGAATATGTGGAGGGGGGTATATATGTGTATGTTGTATGTGAATGTGTATATGTGTGTATGGATATGTCTATGTGTGCTATATGTGAACCTGTACATGTGTGTGAATGTATGCATGTGTATGTGTGTGTAAAAGCACATTGTCTATAGTCTGTTGATTGTAATATCCTTTAAATTCTTCAGATACTTTTCTCTCTTACTTTATTCTATTCACCATGAATTCCATTGGAAAAACCCTTGCAGACAGATTCCTGCAAATGGCCGTCAGATGGCCAGATACTAGCATGTTTGGAGGAAATTGAGGCTAGATGTCCCACTCCGAATCAGGAGACACACACACACACACACACACACAGTGACTTTTGTGTCACAGCTTACATTGATAGATGAGGTTGACACATGATAATGTTATTAGAGTGTTAGCCAACATTTGGGAGTCATAATAAGTGAACTAAGGTGGAAGCAGTCATGGGGGAAAACAGAAAAAATTATTTAATCAATGTAGCCACAGTGGCTAGAGGAATAGAAAATAGGCTCAGTTACCTCAAACCCTCTTCCGGGTACCAACAAGAGCCCTGTTTAAATGGAAGGAGCTGAGTCAGAAGACACAAGGTCTATATTATTTATCAGTCCTGATCTAGGTGCATCCGGTTGATCTTTATCTCCGGTCTGCTTCTGAAAGCTGCCTCAGGAAACGGAAATGTCCTCGCTGCTTTACGCAAGCAGCAACCGTTTTTAGTCCAGGTGTAGCCTCCCAATCATAGATAATTGAGTGCTTTGTCTTCTGAGGCTCAAGATTGCTTTCGTGGATTTAGTCCATTGTCATAAAGTTATTTAGTCATCCTGTTGTTTCTGGAATCCAAGGTAACTGCACTCTTAAGACAATGACTAAAGGCCTTCACTGGTCATTTGCAGTTCTAGAACAGGACATCCTAAATGGTGACTGTAAGTCATTGCGGTTGACATAGGTAAAGCTGTGACATAGATGGTGTTATCACCATCAAGTGCTCTCTGTATTCTGTGATATTGACTCTCTACTATATTAGTATTAATGCTAACTGAATATGTTACTGGAGTTCTATGATTTTCTACTGTATAAACTGAGGACATGACTTAGACATGGTTAAGGGGAAGGCATTTATTGTAGATATGAAAAGACAACATCAGAGCCATCTAGAGTAGCCCAGAGAGAGATAAATTAGTATACAGCAGACTGAACCTAACGATATAAGAAGCAGGAGCAGAGCATAGTGATAGAGAGTAGGAGAACGTGGGAGAGCAGAGAGAGGGAGGAAGATAGAGGGAGGAAGGCCAAGAGTATACATAAAGAGAGAGCAGAGCTGAAAACCAGGGTTTTAATGAGAATAAGTATCTTGGGGGTAGAGAAGCTCCTGATCTGGAGTTTAGGGTAAGGAAGGAGTAGAGAACACCTGAGAATAGCCAGGATGTCTGTAACCGTGAGCTTTTCCACCTGGCCTCTTTTTTCTCCAAAATAACAACTCTGAGACTTAATATTTTATGAATAAATGTCTAGGCCTAAAGCTTTGGCTTGATTTCTGACCAGCTCATAACATAATTACCCATTTATTCTAAGTTTCACCACATGGCTGGTAACCACTCCTCAGTTTCATGTGACTGTCTCCTTCAGCATTAGGGGCGACTCTTCCCACACCTGTTTCCCCAAATTCTATCTCTCTCTTCAGGATTTCCCACTTTCTAATCCTGCCTCAGTTCATTGGCCATCAGCTTTTTTTGACAGATAATGTCTCCACACAGTACATAAAGCATCTCTCTACTGATGCCAGCATGGACTTAGAAATATGTAAGATGTACCTACTGTATCACTGAAGGAGCCTGGAGCTCAGAATGTACTTTGCTATACTAATAGGTACCACAGATAGTCATTTTCCCCTTCTGCTTTTTGAATTTGAGAAAATGGAGTTTCCTTTGGACGTGATACTAACAGTGTCTTTTTGGTTCAGCTAGAGTGACTACTACTTCCTGTCGATTTTAATGTTTTATTTTTGGCATGTTTTTTGATCAGTCTCTCCCATAGATAACTCTACATTCATCAAAAACAAGGCCAGAAACCACCACTTGTCTATCCTCACAGAAAGAGAGGGGAAGTCAGTCTAGAAAGCCAGCCTCTGCTTTGAAGTATAGGCTTCTTTTCTTAGGGAATTCAGAGGGCTATGGAGCTAGGCTCTAGACCTCTTCCCATGACTACACCTTAGATAGCTATTCAAAGGACACAAGTTACAGAAGATAACAAAGGCTGATAAAGATTATGGCCATGCAATTTCACTATCAAGTAAAACTGGTATTTGTTTTAGTCAATCTTCTATTGCTATGAAGAGACACTATGACCATAGCAACTCTTATAAAGAAAACATAATTTGCATATGTTTTCAGCAGTTTAGTCCATTGTCATCATGGTGGGAAGCATAGTGGCAGGCAGGCAGACATGATGCTGGAGAAGGTAGCTAAGAATTCTACATGTGGAACTGCAGGCAGCAGGAAGAGAGAGAGACTAAGCCTGGCTTAAATGTCTAAAATCCAAATCCCCAACCCCAGTTTCACGCTTTCTCCAGTAAAGCCACACTTACTCCCAAAAACCAACACCTCTTAATCCCTTAAAAAGAAGCACCACTCCCTAATGACCAAACATTCAAATATATGAGCCCATGGAGGCTATTTCTATTCAAGCAGCCACAGTACTGTTTAATGTGTTAGTGTTAGTTATCAACTTGAAAGAATAGAGAATCATCTGGGAGATGGACCTCTGGATATACCATTGGGCAATTATCTTGATTATTGTTAATTCAGACAGGAAGTCTCACCAATTATGGGTGGCCCCATTCTCTGATTGAGATACTGGACTATATGAACTGAGAGGAAAAGAGAGGAGAAGAGGGGGAGAAGAGGAAAGGAGGGAGAAACTGAGTGTAGACAGTTGTTTTTTTTTTTTTTTAAATTCTGTGTCTTGACTCTATATGTCATGTGACCAGAAATTTCTGATACTATGATTTTTTTCTTAATTATTGTTTTATAGCTGTGAGAAGACACTATGACCAAGGTAACTTATTTAAAAAAAGCATTTAACTGGGCCCTTATTTACAGTTTCAGAGCGTTAGTCCCTGGCCATCATGGCAAGAAGCATGATGGTAGGCAGGCAGGCACTGAAGCAGTATCTGCAGGCTCACCTCTGATCCACAAGAATGTAGCAGGAAGAGAGCAAAGTACACGTTGCGGTTTTCAAACTTCCACCTCAGTGACACACCTCTTCCAAAAATCCACATGCCTAATTCTTCCCAAACAGTCTACCAACTGGGAACCAAAGATTATAATCTGTGGGCCTATGGGTGCTATTCTCATTTAAATCCAAACTCTCCCTCAGTCTGAGGGAGTATATCAGGAATTGTAAGCTGAAAATATACCCTTCCTCACTCTTGTCTGGGTATTTTATCACAGCTACAGAAATGAAACTAAGACATTAGGTAAACTACAGCCAACAAAACTCACAAAGCCTATGAATTTTTTTCTTATTAGATAAATTGAAAAACAAATTATTCATATGTGACAGATATGGGTATTTTATACTCTGTGTACTAAGAGTGCATTTGTATTTTATATTTTAGAGAGGAACAAAGGTAGCGTATATCCTACATTAAAAGAGCACTGTTCCTGGCATTATAGCAATGAAGCTGCATGTGCATTGTAAGCAGCCCAGTATGTACATGCTGCTAACATGTTCTGAATCAACTTGTATGTAGTTCAGAAGGTGACCCAGGGGGAAATGTGAGGCTCTATGGGCTTGGTGCATGTGAACCATGTTACTACACAAAAAGGGATGGTAATGAATGGGAAATTTCTAGCAGTGGGATCTAGAGAGATGGCTTGTGGGTTAAGAATACCAGTTGCTCTTGCAGAGGACCAGGATTTAATTACCAGCACCTGCATGGCTGTCTGGCTCACAACTGTCTATAGCTTCAGTCCCAGAGGATCTGACATCCTCTTGTGACTGCCTTAGGCATAACATGCACATGATACTCAGAAATACATTCAGATGAAACATATATATACATAAAATAAAATAGAAAAAGTCCCAGAAAGATATGTCTTAATGAAGGTGGATTTCCCCCTGTCTTCTTGATTTCTGGATATCTGAGTAAAGCAAAATTTAAAGATTTTATCCCCATCTCTACTCGTTGCTTCTGTTGTGATGGACATCCAAAACTAACTTATCCCCATTACAAAACTATGGTTTGTCTACAGTGTTGTCACAACCGGCCGCTTCACCAATAACCAATCACATCAAGTTAGCAGGCAGTAGTACACAATTTTAATATCAGCTTTAGGATGTATTTGCAACTAAAGGATACCACCGACTATACATAAACATACACAACAAGATTAATTGTCATGATTAAGGAACAAAAACAGCATATACCCTGTTGGGTAAAACTGGTGTAGGGTGGAGTCATGGTCCCACGCGTCTGCCCAGGGTGCTCGGTGCCCCTCAGAGAGGCGGGACAAGCTGGAGTTTGACTTTGAGAACCCCACAAGGCATTATTTCAATTTTCTTGTATCCGTTGAGGCTTGCTTTGTGAGCAACTATATGATCAATTTTAGAGGAGAATCTATGAGGTCCTGAGAAGAAGATATAGTCTTTTTGTTCGGGTGGAATATTCTGTAGATGTCTGTTAGTGTGGGGTGAAAGGCTTTGGCTTGCTGAGACTTGGCTAACCCCACCCTTGTGGTCAGGAAGAGTGTTGATTCCCATGAGAACTGTTTACCAATTTCCTGACACCTGCAGGATGTTTTGCTCAGGATGATTTGCTCAGGTGGGCTAAGAATCATGAGATCAAGCTGGCTTCCTATTGTTTTGCTTAACCTTGTGTAAATGACTGTATAAGAGCTCTGGAAATAAACAGCTTTGGCATTTGGCTTCCAAATGACCCGAGTGTCTTTTCAATCTGCAGGCCCTCATCCAGACTAGTTCTAGTTTGTCTCCTATGCGGGCGTAGGTAACAAGTGGAGGTCCCACCGAGATCTGGAAAAGAAGGGAATCCCTGACAGATCGTTCCGAAAGCGGTGCCACAGTAAGAGCGGAACGAATTGATGATACAAGCAGCAGCGGCGAACCGAAAGTAAGTTTCTGCGGGTTGCAAAAGTCATGGGTGCTCGACACTCTGCTGAATTTTTAGAGAATCAGGTTTTAATTTTGTTAAAGAAATGGGGAACGGAGGTAAAGAAAAAAGCTCTTAGGGGTTTGTGGGAAGATGTGAATCAATTTTGTCCCTGGTTTGTGACCAATGGGAGTTTAAATCTAACCAATTGGCAGCGAATTCAGAGCGAATGGTGCCGCTCTGTGGAGCGACACAGTCCGCACACTGTTTCGTGTACCTTTTGGTCCTTACGGAAATTGGTCCAGGATAAATTAAGGGCAGATGATGAGATTATTAAAGAACAATTAAGTTGGTTTTTCCCTCTCAGCATACACCTACTGCTGAATTTTGGCAAACTGGGCCAATAATGTGGGTCCATTTATCTGCATCCTCTAAAAGGATTGCTGAAGCTTATTATGATATGATTATACAATTGTTACAGAAGGCGGACTGGATGAGCATTCAAACCTTTGGCAGGTCGCCTTCTGTTATTGTTGTACCAAATTAAATATTTGTGTTTTCATAATGATTCTTGGGCATCCTTTATGTTTGCTACACCTGCAAAAATAGATAATCATTATCCCCCGCATAAATTGGTGCAATTTTTTAAGGAACATCCTGTGTGTTTCCCGAAAATAGTGGTCTCGACTCCTTTGGATGATGCTCTGTGTGTGTTTACTGATGGATCCTCTAATGGCCGCTCTGTGGTGGTGTGCCAGGATCAAGTTTTTAAATTTCAGGGAACTACCACCTCGGCAGCAGGCAGAGCTTACAGCTGTAATTATGGCTTTACAAAATTTTCCAGATTCTGCCATGAATATTTATACTGATAGTGTTTATGTTACAACAGGGCATAGCCTTTAATGGCACAGGCTCCTGGAATCACAGTGATCAGTTTGAAATTACCTTAAAAATCATCAAAGATAAAAATTTTATTCTTGTGTCTCTTCCTTGCTTAAGTCCCCCCTTTTTCTTCGTTGTGTTTAATAATAGCAATAATACTGTTGATAATGAGAGGCTTAACTGTTCTTAGATTGAGTGCAGGTTGACTAATTGCTGGAACACCGCTAGAGACAAATGAGCTGTGATTGTCCGAGTGATGCGACCACTCATGATGCCTGTGCAGAGCGATCGAGAGAATCTCCCCATAACTCTTGTCAGAGAAAGGAGAGACTTTGGAATCACCGCAGCAGTTGTCACAGCAATAGCCCTCTCCATGGGTGCTGCTGTGGGAGCTGGCATTGCAATTCAAGTTCTGTCCAGACAGCCAAAACGGTGGACCTCTTGGCCTCCTGAGTGACTGACTCTCTGCTGACCCAACAAGACATGAACTCCTATCTTGGTTACGGAATACTCATGATAATTATTTGCCATTAGTCATGGGTCTTGTTCTCCTATGTGTGCTACCTACTCATGTTAAGAATGCCTCCTTTTAGCAACCGTGGCAACTGGCCTGACACCCCCCACTCCTGGAGACTGACCCACCAACCAAAGAGTACACATGGAGGGACCCATGGTGCTGGTCACAAAGACTGCAGAGGAGGGTCTTGTTACCTGTCAGGGGGAGGAGAGGCCCTTGGGCCTGAGGGTGTTAGATCCCCCAGTATAGGAGAATGTCAAGGAGGAAAGAGGAGAGTGGGTGGGGAGGTGGGTTGGAGGCAGGGGGAGGGCGGAGGGAATGGGGAGGTTCCAAAGGGGAGATCTGGAAAGGAGGAAACATTTGAAATGTAAATAAAGTATGAAAATTAAAAAAAAAAATGCCTCCTTTATGGTTCATCAGTTGAATAAGTATTTACTGGGACCCTGGAATGCTACCTTTGTTAATTTTGCTAATTCTTTGCTACACCAAATATTATTGGTAAATAAGACTAGGGTTCCTTCAATAGATGGTACTGGTCTCTTGGACTCTTTTCACTGCTTGGGAAGCTTCATCAAAGAATGGGCTGGATTGGGAGCCCTAGCAGTTTTAGGATTGCTCGAAGCCTGCCTTGCTCTTCTGTGTTTATGTAAACTCTTTAAACAACAGGGTCACTCACATACAGTCTTGAGACAGGTTCTCTTATCCCAACGGACAGAGACCACTCAAGTATGGCTGTCTATGCTAAACAAGTAGACCTCCATGACGGGCAACTTTCTCATCCAGGGTACCAACCTAAGACAGGAGTCGCTGCCAAAGGCTGCAGTGATATCCAGAGACAGGTAAGGACACTGGTGACAGAGATCGATTCCTAAGACAGAGGCTTGGACGAGTGTACACACACACATGCGCGCTTTACTTGTTTTGGCTGGTATGGAATTACTTACTTCCTATGTTACCTTGAATGTAGTTATCCTCCTTAGGTTGGTGTATTTTCTAGTATTTTCTGTAGGACAGGGTTTGTGGATATATATAGTTTGAATTTGGATTTGTCTTGAAATATCTTGCTTTCTCCATCTATGGTGATTGAGAGTTTTGCTGGGTGTAGTAGTCTAAGTTGGCACCTGTGGGATTTTTTAGAAGTTTCAAGGTGTTTGTCCATACCCTTCTATCTTTTAGAGTCTCTATTGAGAAGTCAGGTTTAAGTCTTACAAGTCTGCCTTTGTATGTTACCTGGCCTTTTTCCCTTGCTGCATTTAATATTCTTTTTTTGTTCTATAGATTTTGTGTTTTTGTTATTATGTGGTGGGATGATTTTCGTTTCTGGTCCAGTCTATTGGTGTTCTATAAGTTCCTTGTATGTTTATAGGCATCTCTTTCTTTAATTTGGAAGTTTCTTCTAGGATTTTATTAGTAATATTTTCTAGATCTTGAAGCTAGGACTCTCACCTTCTTCTATTCTTATTATTGTTAGGTTAGGTCTTTTCATGGAACCCCAGATTTCCTGTATGTTTTGTGTCAGGAATTTTTCAAACTGAACATTTTCTTTGACTGATGTATTAATTTCTGCAATTGTATCTTCTATACCTAAGATTCTGTCTTCCTTCTCTTGTATTCTAATGGTGATGCTTGCATCTGTTGTTTCTGTTTACTTCCCTAGGTTTTTCATCTCCAGGACTCCTTCAGCTTGTGGTTTTTTGCTTTTGTTTTTTTTGTTTGTTTGCTTGTTTGTTTTTGTTTTGTTTTGCTTCTATTTCCACCTTCAGGTCTGCAACACTTTTATTTATCTACTTCCTTTGCCTATTTAATTATATTTTCCTGTGTGTCTTTAAGGGATTTATTTGTTTCCTCTTTAAAGACCTTGTCTTAGTCAGAGTTTCTATTCCTGTACAAACATCATGACCAAGATGCAAGTTGGGGAGGAAAGGGTGTATTGAGCTTACACTTCAATTTGCTGTTCATCATGAAAGGAAGTCAGGATTGGAACTCAAGCAGATCAAAGAGCTGGAGCTGATACAGAGGCCATAGAGGGATGTAACTTACTGGCTTGCTTGCTTGCTTCTCCTGGCTTGCTCAGCTGGCTTTCTTATAGAGCCCAAGACTACCAGCCCACAGATGGTACCACTCACAAGGGGCCCTCCCCCCTTGATCACTAATTGAGAAAATGCCTTACCACTGGATCTCATGGAGGCATTTTCTCAACTGAAACTCCTTTCCCTGTGATAACTTCAGCTTGTGTCAAGTTGACACACAAAACCAGCCAGTACAGACCTCTCTCAGTTTGATTGTATTTTCCTATATTTCTTTAAGGGATTTATTTATTTCCTCTTTAAAGGTCTCAATCATCTTTAAAAGACTGGATTTGTGGTCATTTTCTTGTGTTTTAGTTGTGTTAGCATATTCAGGGCTTGCTGTAGTAGAGGAGTTGTGCTTTGAATATGTCACATTCCCCTGGATTCTGTTGATTCTGTCCTTTTGAGGGCCTTTAGCTATCTGGATGGTTGGGCTGTATGGTTCCAGATTTGCAGGACTGTATGGTTCAAGAGTCACAGGTTCGATGAAAGTACATGGAGAGATGCCAGGGAAAGAGAGGTCCCCCTGGGCTAGCAGGCTGCTCAGGGCAATTTGCCTTGGCCCAAAAGACTCAGCAAGCAGGGAAGATGGGTGGCAGAAGGGAAGCTAGCCAGTATGGTTCAGGATCTGCAGGCCTGATGAAAGTGGGAGAAGTGGGGGAGAATGGAGGTTCCCCTGGGAGAGCAGGCAGCTCATGGCAGCATGGCTTGGCCCAGAGGACTCAGAGATCAGGGAAGATAAAAAGGGAAGAAATTCTATTACAGAGAATTAGCCATGTTAGGGCATTCCTGCTAAAATACAAATATTTAAACCAATTTGAAATATTCCCCTTATTACAGGAAACTTTTATTGTTTCTGTGATCTTTGGTTCTCTAGATTGTTTACCAAAAAGATCAACGACATTAATTGCTTTAAAAGCCTTAGCCCAAGACACTTGCATTAGTTCTTCTAAATCTAAGACCTATTGTTTCTCAAATACCCTCATTTAGCTTCTGTGATGGTTTGTATATGCTGGGTCCAGGGAGTGGCACTATTAGAAGTTGTGGACCTGTTGTAGTAGGCCTTGTTGGAGTAGGTGTGTCACTGTGGGTGTGGGCTTTAAGACCCCCATTATAACTGCCTGGAAGTCAGTATTCTACTAGCAGCCTTCAGATGAAGATGTAGAACTCTCAGCTCCTCCTGCACCATGCCTGCCTGAATGCGTGTTCCTATCTTGATAATAATGGACTGAACCTCTGGACCTGTAAGCTAGCCCCAATTAAATGTCCTTATAAGAGTTGCCTTGGTCATGGTGTCTGTTCACAGCAGTAAAACCCTAAGACAGCTTCTTTAAAAGTATTGAACATACCATAAAATCAAGTAAGAACTATCCACCAATTCTATGAAAAAGAGGGACCTTTAAACATGGAATTTCCAATTTGGAGCCATTAGAAACTTAGACATGATGCGGAGCACTTGCTGGTTGTCTCTCTTCATTTGTGTGAAAAGCAGTATTTTTATTTTTATTTTTCAAGTTGTACTTTGTCCCATGCATGGGTCACTATTCAAAGCCCTACAAAGCTTCACCTGGGCATTTATCCTGAAATCTGATGAAGCTGAGATACAAGGAAGGCAGACATTAAGTAGAAAGAAATGATTACCAAAACCAGGGAGAAACAATTATCAAAGCCTGCCAAGAAAGACATTCTGGGAATGTATTATCTAGTAGCCATTATTTTTATTGCCAAGAGTTCCTCAGCTAGGGGTAGGAAGCTTTAGTATTAGTCATTCCTCCACCCATTCCTTTCTCTATCCTGCCCTCCCAGTGCCTGTAACACCCAATCCTTTCTGTGCCTTTATTTTCTATTTCCTCTTCATACCATCTCCCCTACCTTAAAGGACAACACTATGATCTATTAACACTTTCCTGAAGTCCGTGAGTACTTCACTTTAAATATACATAGTCAAATATTGAAATTTAGCATCCTCATGTATGACAGACCACACAATGTTTGTTTTTCTGATTTAGGTTACTTTACTCTGAATGCTTATTTTGTTCACAATCCTATAAATTCCTTAATTTCATTGATTTTAACAAATGAATAATATTTCGTTGTATAAATGCACCACATTTTTAATTTTTCATTCATTAGTTGGTAGACATCTAGACCGTTTCCATTTTCTGGCTATCGTAAATAAAGTAACAGTGAGTGTAAATGATAAAGTGTCTATCTAGTAAGATGTAGTACTGGGATATGTGCCCAAGACTGGTATGGTTGGATCACTTGGTAGATTTATTCCTAGCTTTTAGAGGAACCCCAAACTGATTTTCATACTTCCTGTACCAGTTTGCACACCCATTAACAGTGAATAAGTGCTCCCATTTCCCACATCGACATCAGCATTTGTTGTCACCTATTTGGGGATTGGTTTTGGGTTTTGTTCTGAGCCATTCTGACTAGAAAAATGAAATGTCAAAGCAGCTTTAACTTGTACTTTTCTGTTAGCAAAGAATGTTGAAAAAATTAAAAAATATACTCCTCGGTTTTTTGTATTCATTCTTTTGAGAATTGTTTAGTTCAAGTTCTCAATCTCTCAATCTCCCAAATTTTAAATAAGCAATTTGTTTTCTTGATATTTATGGATTTTTTTTTTTTTTAGTTCTACATATATTCGAGATACTAACACTCTGTCATACATACAATTGGTAAAGAGTTTTTTCTATTCTTTAGGCTGCTTCTTCACTTAAGGTATTCTTTGCTGAAGATTTTTGGGGTAGGAGCTAAAAACTCTACTTAAAACTATTGTAGATCCAATTTTTTCCTTCTTGGCATGGTTGCATATAAAAGGTAACTTTTATGTGTTATTTTTATATCCTGCTACTTTGATGAAAGTGTTTATTGTTTGTACTTTCATGTGACATCTTTAAGATCTTTTATACATACAATCATATTATCATCAAATAAGGAGAGCTTAGCTTCTTCCCCTCCTGCTTGTATTCTCTTTATCCCATCCACATGTCTTATGTTCTAGCCAAGACTTAAAGCACAATATTGAACAGGAATGGAGAGGGTGGCCTTCCTTGTCTCATCTTTTATGCTAGTAGAAATACTTTGTTTTTCCCCATTTCAGATAATGTTGTCTTTGGTCTTGCTGTATATTGCCTTTATACATTGTCCCCCATATCTATAAATTCTTTGTAACTGGTACCATGAATGAGGATGTTGGGTAGTGTTGAAGACTTTTGCTACATATAATGAGATGGTTATGTGGTTCCTTCATTTAGTGTATGTATGTGGTAGATTGTGCTTACTGTTTTAGGTATGATGAACCTCCTTGCATCTCTGGGATGGAGCCAAATGATCGTGATGGATGATCTTTTTGATGTGCTCTTGAATTTACTTAGCAAGGGTTTTATTGTGATTTATTGTGTCTATATTCATCAGGGAAATTGGTTTAAAATCAATTTCTTTCTTGTTTCTTTCTTTCTTTCTTTCTTTCTTTCTTTCTTTCTTTCTCTCTTTCTTTCCTTTTCTCATTTTTCATTTTTCCTTTTGGTACAGTTTTGGTCTCAGGATAATACTGGTTTTGTAAAGAGAATTTAGAACACAGAGAAACCCTGTCTCGAAAGAGAGAGAGAGAGAGAGAGAGAGAGAGAGAGAGAGAGAGAAAGAATTTAGAAATGTTTCTTATTTTTCTATTTTGGAGAATAGTTTGAGGCGCATTGGTGGTAGACTTCTACACAGAATCTGCCTGGACTTGCTTTTAGCTAGAAGAATTTTATTTATTATTACCATATCATTGTTTGTTACAGGCTATTTACATTATTTACTTCATCTTGAGTTGACATTAGTAGGTAATATAAATCTAGACATTCATTTATTTCTTTTGGATTTTCCAGTTTGGTGCTATATACAATTTTTTAAAGTATATTCTCATGATTCTGAGTTTCCTCACTATCTACAGTGATGTCTCCCTTAGATCCTTAATTGTATTAATGTAGGTCACTCTCTCACACCCTCTATCTCTCTCCCTCCTTCCCTTTTCCCCTCCCTCCCTCTCTCAGTTAATTTGGCTAATAGTTTGCCAGTCTTGTTAATTTTTTTCTAAGAATCTATTGTTTCCTTGATTCTCTGTATTATATTTGTTTGTTTGTTTCTATTTCATTACTTTTAGCCCTGAATTTGGTTATCTCTTCCCACTTTCTTTTAAGATGTTGTTTGTTCTTGTTTTTCCAAGGATATCAAATGTGTCACTATTAATTTGACATCTCTCGAATTATTTTTTTGTTTTGTTTTGGTTTTTTGTTTTTCAAAACCAGGTTTCTCTGTGTAGCCCTGGCTGTCCTGGAACTCACTATGTTGAGCAGGCTGGCCTCGAACTCAGAAATCCACCTGTCTTTGCCTCCCAAGTGCTGGGATTAAAGGCGTGGGCCACCACTGCCCAGCTATCTCTCAAATTCTTGATGTAAGTACTTACTACTGTAATGAAGTATCTTGTGTCCCATAGGTTTGGGTAGGTTGTATTTTCATTTTCATTCAACTCTAGGAATTATTAATTTTCTTATTCATCTTTTCCTTGTCCCAACTACCATTCAGGTGTGTTATTGAGTCTCCATGGGTATGCGTACTTTTTGTATTTTCTATTGGTAACCAAGTTTATTCCACTTTGGTCAGGTAGAGTGGAAGATATTATTTCAATTTTCCTAAATTTGTTGAAACTTGCTTAGTGTCCTAATATATGGTAGAGAATGGAGGACGTTCCATGGGCTGCTGAGAAGTGTGTAGTCTTTACTGTTTGGATGGAAAATGCTGTAGATATCTACAAGATCCATTTAATTTGTGTCATTAAGCTCCAGTTAACTCCAGATGGCTTTGATACCTGATCCTTCCACCTCTACTTCTCACATTATGGAATCGTTTGTCTGTACCATCATGCTCAGCTTTTCCAGTCACAAGTATTTGTGCTATAGCAACAGGATATGGACAAACAGTGAATATCAAAAGCAGCAAGCCTTCCTCACTCTTTCTTTACATTTCTAGTTAGCATGGAGTCTTGAAAGGGCTTTGTAGGGCTTTGAATAGTGACCCATGCATGGGACGAAGTACAACTTGAAAAATAAAAATAAAAATACTGCTTTTCACACAAATGAAGAGAGACAACCAGCAAGTGCCCTGCATCATGTCTAAGTTTCTAATGGCTCCAAATTGGAAATTCTCTATACCAAACTCCACTTATGAACTGATCTATGGGCTAGCACCAGAAGGCTAGTGCCTAGGTTGCACAGGACTGATCTCAAAGCTGATGAAGCATTTCAGTTCACTGAAGAACAAAGCCTGGAAATGGCATGCTTGTTCAATACCTCCTCAGTCACTTAGACTTTAAATGAGACTGCCATCAGCGGTAAATGGAGCACTTCCTGCTTGGTCTAGGAACCAAATAAAGCAGGCTTTCCCCCTGACAGTACTCTGTGTGCAAAGTGTCAGTTTTATTTACAAACTTGTTAAGTAAATTCTATATGCCTGGAGGAAGCAGTAAGTGAGGTTAACATCCTTAAACAGTCCTGTGGCATCTCAATGTTTAAACCTGCTTGTCTGAGGTTCATTGCTCATAAATCCTGGGCCCAGTGCTGTTAGTACTTTGATGAGGTCAAAGGTGACCAAGCTACTTGTAAAAGCCAAGGACAGGATCTCCCTAAGGATCCAAGTACCCATTATTTGAAGTATGCTTTCTTCTAGTGACAAGCCTAGCAAACTGGACTGAGGTAGCTACACAGCTTTTAGACCTGTTAACAAATTTAATGACAATTCATGGTGTAGCCAGTTGGCTGTTCTTGCTGATTTCTTTTACTGACAAGGGGAGAAAAATCAGGAAAGAGTACATGATCAGTTACTTAGAAGTCAGCATCCAAGGTAAAATAATTCTCTGTCGAATTCGACATGACTCTCATCCTCTGATACTTTGCCTACTCGCTTCTCAAAGAAGTTTGTCTTTCCTTCTAGTGAAATATTTTCCATGAAGTCAAATGGATTTTCTACTCTGAAAATCTTGTTAAAACCCAGCTCCAGCATAAGCCTGTCAGCCACAAATTCAATGTACTGCTTCATCAAAGTGCAATTCATTCCAATGAGCTTCACAGGCAAGGCCTCCGTGAGGAACTTCTAACTACACTGGTAATTTATTTCTTTTACTCTCTGCTCTGATGGCTTGTGTACCAGGTGCTTGAACATCATGCAGGCTAAGTCACAGTGTAAACCCTTGTCTGCTAACATAAGCTCACTGGAAAATGTAAAGCCCGGCATCAGTCCCCACTTCTTGAGCAAGAATATCAAAACGAATGAACCAGAAAAGAAGATTCCTTCTACCTGAGCAAAGGCCACAATTTGTTCTCCATATGTAGCCTCTTTGTCCCCAATCCAACACAAGGCCCAGTAGGCCTTCTTCTTCACACAAGGCATTGCTTCAATAACATTCAATACATGCCTCTTTCATACAGACTCTGCCTCTTCAATTTCTTCCCTTCCTGCTACATGCTTCTATTGTCTTTCAAGTAGTTGACCAACATGGCTGCAAAAACTTTTCATCTTTTCATTTGTAATACTTGTCTCTAAATAAAGTCACCTGGTGTTTATTCATGCATCCATGGCCAACTAGATTCCTGTGAGTGATCTCATGTTTCCAACCCCAGGAGAAAGTGGTCAGTGTGTTTGTAAAGAGCCTTATGTGTCATACCATACAATAGGGGAAGCAGAGATATGGGGGAAAGGAGTTTTCCCTACAGGACTGAGTCTTCGCAAACCTCAGTTCTACACAGAGACTATCTGAGACATGTCCCCATTGTTCACTCCTCAGAGATTCAATATGCTGGCTTCTTTTGCTTAAAGTAAGACGAGATCCTGATGCTACCAAGAAAAGACACAGAAGCACACATGGGTGCCTGTGTTGGCAGCCACAGGACCCCTCCTCCCCTAGCATGGATGAACTCTGCAGCCAGCAACACCATAAACCCGCAGAATTACAAATCCAGATCCTAGAAAACACTCAGTTCTGAAGGTGGGATGCTATAAAGGCCTTTATTTCATAACTGGCATTGCACTTGTGAATAAGGTTACTTGGGTCACAGGCAAACCATGGAGTGTAGGTAAAAGAATGACAGAAACATCCTTTATTCAGGAAGAGGAGAACTGGCCACAGAACAGAATCCCATTGGTCTTAATGTGCTGAATGAAGAAAAGGAAGGGGTGGTCGGCACAGAAGCAGGGGGTGACCCTTGATGACCCTTTCATAACAATTGCAGTGGTGGCAGCAGCCTCTGTGCCCTCCTCATTCACTTCTACAAAGGCCTTATGTATGACGTTGGACAGAAACAAGCCTTGCTTAGAAGATATTCCAGAAAAATCTGCTCTGCTCTTCTCAAAGGCATCAGTCATGCCCAACCTGTATAGGACATTGTTCATGTCATAGTTCTCCTCCAGTTTAAACTGTGGGAGGAAAACCTCCACCTTTTCTCCCTTCATCCTGTCCAGCCTCATCCACTCAATAAATTTCTCATAAGTTATTTCCTTTTCCACCTAGAAGAGAAGTGAAGACATTAGGACAGTGATGTCCCACAGGGCTTTTGAGACAATGGCAAGGCTCTACACTGCCCAGGGAAGTGTGGCTATAACTTAGTATGGTAGCTGGGAGGGGCTAGGGTGCAGAGCTTATAAGGAAGCTACAGGCCCTGGATTCCACCCCAGTCCCACAAATAAATATAGGACAAAGCCACAATCCTGGGAGCCTAGGAGTGCTGCCCCAGCAGAAACCCAAATGCCATTCTTTCTCTCTCACAGCTCCATCAAGGCCCCATGATCCTTACCATACTTAGTTCAGTGTGTTCATCTGGAAGCATGATGATCATGCTCAGCTCATTGCCAACATAGGGAAGCAACAGAATCTTAGTGAATATATCTCCAATATAGGTCATCTTAAAGATAGACTTTTTAAACATCATTTGTACAGGTTTCTTCTCATTCTGTAGATCATGGATAAATACTTATTTGAAATAGGGCATACTGTGCAAATACTACAGGGGAAGAGAGTCTCTGGCCCTGGGAGACTTTTCTTGATGAGACTTGTAGAACATTCTATAAGCCTCTAAACATCTGAAATAGTTTAGATATTCCTGTCCCTACAGGCCCATTTTTTAAGACTTGGTCCTTAGAGTGGAAATTGGAAAAGAAAGGAATGATTAAGAGGTGGAGCCTAGAGAAAGATGTCCGGGCCATTGGGAGGTACCCTGGAAAGGGATATTCAACTGGGCAAACTTGGTTATCTCTATATTATTGGTAGGAACAGGGAGCTGACTATCCCAGTCTCCAAATACCTGTCATGTTATGAGCCAACAATTCTTTTCTATTGAGGGATCTGATTGATTCTTATGACTATGAACATAATTCCAATATTCTCTGTTCTATACTGGACTTCTCCCTGAACTCTGGAAAATATGTATTTTATACTCTACTTGCTGCACTCTGGTATTTCTTTGTTTAGCTGCTCCACCTACAAGTCTTGTTCTGATTCAGAGGGATGTTCTCCTTTCAGTTGCCAAAACCATTTTATGTCCTTGACTCCAGTTTTTCTCTCATACCCTGATTTGACTCATTACAAAAGTGTATTGTCTGTACCTCTGAATTATAACCAAAACCTGACTTTGCTTTTGAACCTCCATTGCCATCAGTACAGCCTTGGGATACTGTGATGACCTCCTTGTCCCTGACTTCAGCACAGCAGCCATAGGTCATAGCACCAGGCAAGTCAGACCACACTGCTGTGGCTGGATACCATTTTGTGGGACTGCCCTAGCAGAAACAAAAGTTACTTAAAGCCCTTAAAATATCCTGGGATAAAAAATAAGAGCCCACCCTATTTCCTATTCTACGTCACTCTCTCTTCTTTGATCATATGGCTGCTTGTCGTGTTGTGGTTAACTAGATCATGTCCCTTTCTCCCAACACACTGGTCTGCAGAACCTGGAACACGCTTTGTATGTTCTTTCTAGTGTCTGCTCTTATGCAGTCTTACAGTGAAGGTTTCCTCAGCAGCTCTCACTGCCTCTCCACTCAAGCACAGCCTCCTGCCACCACCTCTTTGTATCTCTGGAGCCTCCCACCAACCACTGTGTTCTTACCTATGCTCATCTCAAATTTCTCTCCTCCAGAAAAACAGAGCTTCATGAGGGCAGGCACACTCAGCCAGTTAGTGCATGGTACCTAGTAGGTTCTCAAGTGGCATTTGAAGACTATAGTGGCAAACTAATGGGCAGAAATCTTGCTCATAATTTAAATACAAATCCATAGAACAGAAAATCTTGTGCCTTTTGGGTGCATGGCCACATATATGGATTACCAGCCGCTGCTAGCCACAGATCAGTCCGTGTCTAGGATAGATACAAGATACCAAGACAATGCCTCTATGCTTTGCACTTAGCAAGAGTCACAGTAAGTGGTTCCACTTATGTAATATATGGGAAAGGTCTCAAAAAAACAAAAACAAAACAAAAACAAACAAAAAAGGCTTCTTGCTCTCAGTCCTATGTCATTCCCTGTGGACTACAGAATCAGGGTCAACACCCTGCTGTGAACGTGAGAAAAAAAGACACCAAGCTAAGGATAGCAGACCAGGAAAGGAGAGCCAGTTCCCAAAAGCATCACCCCATGCAGGCAGCCCCAGTTTCCACCCACTTTCTGGCCTCCTTGTTGGTAATGAACTTGTAAGAATTCAACTATAATCATCTAGGGTTTCTGTTGCTTGCAGTTGAAGGAAATCCTAAGGTACATCTTGTCAACCAGTGACTTCAAAGACAGAAATGCTTAATCAGGAAAAATTGAAGAATGTATTTAAAATAAAGCATGAAATGAAATTCATTTCCTAAGAAACTGGAGGTTCAATTAAACTTAGCCTGGGAGATCTGAGGTCTGGTTAATGATTCAGAATGTGATGTAATTAATTTCTTTTGTCATCTTAGGAGTATATGCACCAGGTGAGGGGGAGGAGAGAGAAAGAGACAGAGTTGAGGAGAATTAGTATGATTACAAAAACAGTGAGCCATTAGCAAGTACAAGTTCCAGCTTGTGTTTATCCCATCAAACCAGGACAAAATTTCACTCATTGGTTCAGTGTTTACTGAGCACCAACCATAAGCCAGGCACTTATTACCCAGCTCTCTGCCCTCAGCTGTTTTTCCAACAGGGTGAGAAAGGTTATTTTCCCTCTGTATTGTTTTGTGGCAACAAACACGAGGTGTGGACCTCTTGAAAGAGGCAGAAGACACATGACAGCACTTCTGGGAAGACACACTGGAAAGAACAGACTGTGTACAAGGAATGGGCTGCATTCTGGGCCACAAGGAGCCTCATAAACCACACCTGGAGTTTAGATTTTCCTATTTTCAAACTTCTGTGAAAGACCATTTCAACTACACTGCAGAGCTCTGCCATCAGCATAGCCTATGGCAAAAGTAGGGCCAGGACTGAAACCAAGCAGCCTGTGCCCATCATTGGCAACATGCAAAAGGAGAAAGGCAAAGAAGGCCCCAAGGCTAAGAGAGGACCCTGCCTGAATAGCTGCCCAGAGACACTAGAGGCACAAGCTACATGAGAAATCTCCTTATGTTTTAGAAGCCAATGTGAACAGAGGACCTTGCCCAGGGGTCTCCTTAGTTACTGCACTGTGGTTACCTTGCTGATTTTGAATGGCATCTCCCTTGTGCCCTCTTTGTTAAATGGCTTCTCCCAGATTCCTTTGAAGTAGGTGGCATTCACAAGGACCAGTGGAGTGTTCGAATTTACTGTACCTGGAGACAGCAGCTCTTTGATTTTATCTGAAAGAAGGAGGTTCTTTTTTAATTAATTAAAGACTTGTGGTGGTTTGGATGAGAATGACCCCCATTGGATCATATATTTGCATGCTCAATCCTCAATTGAACTGTTTGGGAATTAGTAGGTAGAGCCTTTGTAGAGGAGGTGTGCTGTGGAGATAGTCTTTAAGATTTCAAAAACCTACAATGGGCCTAGTCTCTCTCACTGCCTGCTGCCTGTAGATCAGGATGTAAAACCCCCGGCTACTGCTCCAGCATCTTGTCTGTCTGCTTCCTACCATGATGATCATGAAATAACACACTTGAAACTGCAAGCAAGCCCCAGGTTGATACATTGTCTTATAAGAGTTGCCTTGGTTATGGTGTTACTTCATAGCAATAAAACAGTGACAAAGCTAACACAATTAGCTAACAGAGGTGGCTGGCATGTGCCAAGGGCTGACAGGCAAATGGAGCCACCTGCTGCTCTGGTCAGAACCATGCATAGTAGATTTCACTTCTCTTGCTATAAAGGACACATGTCCCTAAAGCAACAACCCTGACATCAACAGCAAGTCAGATCCATGAGTTCAAGGCCAGCCTGGTCTGCAGGCTGTCTGAATTTCAGGACAGCCCAGGCTACACAGAGAAACTGTGCCTCAAAAAAAAAATATTAAAGAGCTTTCTGATTTCTGATTTGGAGCTAATGGTGCAGACCAACTTTAGAATACTTTGCTTTGCCTAGCATATTAGAGTCCTTGGGTTCAATATCAGTCATGTCAAAAGAAGTCCTAATTTAAAGAAAAGTCTTTACTGTTTGAAGCTCTTATGAAGGCACTAACAATATGATTGTTAACAGTAGACTACAAAGCCAGGCATGGTGACACATACCTTTCATCCTAGCACTTGAGAGGTAGGGGAAGGTGGATCTCTGAGTTCTAGTCCACATTGGTCTAAATAGTGAGTTATAAGACAGCAAGAACTACAGAGTGAGGCCCTGTATCCAAAAACAAAAATAAAAATAAAAATACTAGAGACAGACAGATGGCCTGGCAGGTGAAGGTATTTGCTACCAAACCTGAAGAACTGAGTAGAATCCCAGGACACACTGGTAGAAAGAGAAAACTAAATCTGTGAGTGGTCCTGACTGCAGGTGTGCACAGACACACAACAAACAAACAAAATACACATAAGTGTACCACTTTTCCAATATAAGCTGACTGATTAACAGGGATGGAGTAAATATAGCTCAGTGGCAGACGAGATCCTGCTCAGCGTGCTCAGGGTCCTGCATCAAATCTCCACACTAAAAACAAGCAAAATAGAGTAGCACTGTGTTCACCCTCTGTCTTTTTGGCTACCCAGGTGTTAATGTGCTGTCGGGACTGCTCTGTGTCACCCTTAAAGTCCAGCTCTTCCATCTCTGCTTCATAGAACTTGCAGCAGGAATCTTTAAAAGACTGAGACAGAGCAACATAATTATACAGCCATGAAAGTGATTAGCACCAACAGCCTCCTCTCCAATGCCCCAAAGCAGATAATCAAAATTGAATCCTGTAAGATGTGATTTGCAAACAAACAGAAAGAGTATAAGATCCAGCCTTTCTGTTTCCAGCTGTACAACATTACTCTTAGTTTATTAATGATGTAAGAAGCTGTTGGGATGAGAATCACTAAAAAGCACAATGAACAGCTGGGTCTCTGAGGTAGTCAATGAGTGTCAAGGAGGTAATTGGGAGCACCCTCAGATGCAGCAGCACACTGCTGTCACTCTAAGAGACCACCACACTGGCAGAGTGAGAGTTAACCCCCCAAGAGCTACGACACTGCTGCACTGTGCACAGGCTGGACATTCTACCACAGTTTTCTATGCCAAAAGAAATACAAATTTTCACCATTCAAAATAGTGTCACCATTCAAAATAGTGTCACCTATAGAGAGAGACACTAGGGATGTGGCTATGGAAGCTATAAAATTGAATATTTCACTTTAACTTATTGTACTTCATGATATAGAATTTGATATGTCGGATAGCTCAGTTTCAGGGAGTGAGAAATTTGCAAAAACACAGCCCATGCTGAGGTGTGGTCCAGTGGCTCATTGCGGTAGTGAAGGGCCGGCCTCACATGCACAAGACCTTAAAGAGAACTAATCATGAGCACAAGGCAAACAAAAGAACAAGCCGTTTCCTGATATAGTGTATGAAATGACAATGACATTACCACTCACATTCTGCCACATTGCAACAGAAAACACAAAACAACATAAATGGACTGAAACTCTCATTATGTGGACAGTGTATATGGAATGATTTCTCAATATTTCTATCAAATAGTTCATGAGTGCATATTTAATTCCTACTTGAGAGAACTGTTTTTACTTTTTATTTGTGTTTTCTGTGTAAGGCAAATGTACATTTTATGTGGGCCTGTGTCTATATGTTGATGGTGTGCATATATGTGTATAAGCCTATGTGATAGCTAGAAGGTAACTTCAGCTTAAGGTCTCTCAGTACTACATGACACTTACTGCTAGGATACCAAAAGTCTTTTCTCCAAAGAGCCTGTTGGCCATTTTGAGCAAGTACTGTGTGCCAGTCTTGTTCACTTCGGTGAGAAGTGACTGGAAGCCCTGGTGGACGTCTCCACCTCCATTGCCGCTGCATTTATCCAAAGACAGTGCCTGAAATCAAAACAGATTAAAAAAACAACTTCATCAGGCCAGTCAATACTAAAGTTATCTGGCTGCCTCTCAAAAAAAAAAAATAAATAAAAAAGATGGAAGTATCTTTAGGGTTCTCTCTAGGGACTTCCCTGTGGCTTATGAGCCCTGATCTGTAGTAAAAATGGCCCTTTACAAATCCAGCTCTTCATGTTAACTAATGATGCTCTAGCTTCAAGCATGGCTCCCAACCAGACCTGCTATCAAAATGTAGCTGGCTTCTGACCTCAGGCCATGCAGTCTCTCCCTGCTCTTGGTCTGGGCCAACTTCAGCATTGTCTGAAAACTAGAATTTAAGAGAGTGTCCCTGTTCCAGGCCTGGGCTTTAAAAGGCCTGGCATCTGCCACATTTGAGTTCTAGTTCCTAGCAACCATGGTGGAAGGAAATCCAAGCCATCCTGCAAGGGCCCACCTGGAGTAACTGCTACCATATAAAGCTGCTTGAAAAAGAAGCAAGACGGGCTGGAGAGATGGCTCAGCAGTTAAGAGCACTGACTGCTGTTCCAAAGGTCCTGAGTTCAAATTTCGGCAACCACATGGTGGCTCACAGCCATGAGATCTGACGCCCTCTTCTGGTGTGCCTGAAGACATCTACAGTGTGTTTACATATAATAATAAATAAATCTTTAAAAAAAAAGAAAGAAAGAAAAAGAAGCAAGACCCCGGCCAACAGTGAACACTTAGGTGCCAGACCTCTCATACATCTCCTTAAACAGTCCACCCCTGCTGAAAAGCTACACAAATGACTTTGGCTGCTGCCATAATAAAGAGATAAACTGCCTCCCAGTATCTGAAATAATACCTTGGAACTGAAAGAGAGAGAGAGTTCAGATTGAAGGCAAGCCTCTAGGCCCTGAGACAGGCTGAGGAAGAAAGAGACATGTTTGTTTTATAAAAACAAAAGTGTGCTACCAAAAGCTAACCCAGAAAGCAAAGTCGTGAATTAAGGTGGTCATGGATTAGGAAAGACTAGCTTCAAACACAAGTAGGCGTCAATCAAGATATCCCTAACCTTGGGATACAGTGGACTGGGCACACATACTTGGCTATGGATCAGAATAGCTACAGTCCAGAGGCTGCAATGTGTCCTTTCTCCCATGGACTGAATGTATCCACCCCAAATTGGTATATTGTCATCTGACACCCAGTTCCTCAAAATATGACTGTATTTGGAGCTAAGCTTTTATAAGGGATAAAGGAAGTCTCTAGAGTGAGTGGAATCCAAGCTGTGTCCCAATAAGAAAAGTTGATTATGACCCAGACATCCAGGGGAGCCAAAGATGCCATTTATGTGCCATAGACAATCATATTTCCAACTTCTCAATTCTTAGTTTTCAGCCTCTAGAACTATAAGAAAATACTCTGTATTACTTAAGCCAGCCAATCTGTGTTGTCTGTAACACAGCCCCAGCTGACTGATACTTCAGGGAGCATGCACTGTACTTATCCCCACCTTAGGGCAGTATGAGGTTCATATACTTCTGCAGATAAAGCACTGAACTTAACAAGATTCCCAAAGGTTCTATTACTGGTCTTCCAGCCTAAGATGACCATTTGGAAATAAACTTCAGGATCCTAGGAGAAGACCTTACCTGTAGGAAGGTTAAGATCCATTAGGGCCAGACCACAGACAGTGGAGGTCATGGGGACCATGGTGCCATGCCTTTGGTATTTCTACCCCAAATTAACCCTCACATACACAGTCACCACCAGTGAGGCATAATGTTACAGCTAGGATTCCAGCAGAGTAGCACATTCTACCTATCACCTCTCCAGTCACACCCCTACGTCATCTGCAAGAGCAATTCAGAATGTGGAGGACCAGTTCAACCTACAGTCCACAATATTTATCTGCTGTCTATCAGCCAGTTTACTGACGCTGATCTACCTTGAATTGGCTGCCTATGCTCATGCACAGCTCACACCCCTTTATTAACACCCTCTTCTGTTCTGGGCCCCTACATCTTCTTGCTTGGTAGTGAGTTATCCTCCCATTAATGGAGTATATGGTCCAATCACTTCCTAATATAGATTGTCACTAATTTAATATCTGGCATGTCTGAAAATACGATTCTTCCATTCTACTGTGCTTTAAAGGCGGTCTATTAAGGGTGTGTGAACGACGTCTGAGCCACTTCTTCACTGTTTTCCAGCAACCAACTTTTCTGTTCAAAAGTCTGATGACATTCTGACTCCAGCTCCATCAAGTTCCTCCTTCACCCAACTGTCTGAAAGCTTAGAAACACACATACTCATTCATGAGTCCCAGATATCCGAATGTCTTGTCAGCTCATACATTTGAAAGGGCATAGGAGGACCTTTCAATTTAGCAATTCAAGAGCATGTCCTTTTCACTCTGGTGACAATTTTGCAAGTATTGCTCGTTTTTCACAGATAGACTCTGCTCTCTCCCTCTCCCTTTCCCTCCCCATCTTCCTCTCCCTCTCCCCCTCCCCCCTCCTCTCCCCTTCCCTTTCCCCCTTACACCTCCCCCCCTGCATCACCCATCTGTCAGATGGTAAAACTCTTGGACTGAGCTCATCTGGGACTTGCTCTCAGTCTTAGCTCTGTCCCCTGTTGCTGTGATAAAATACACTGACAAAAGCAACTCCAGTAAAAAAAAAAGAATGTGTTTTGGCTCCTGGTTCCCTATGGCAAAGAAGCTAGGGAGGCAGCCACTCACACTGTTTCCATAGTGGAGCCCAAGCTCAGGAAACGGTGGGGTGGATCTTCCCACATCTACTAACCTAATTAAAATAGTAACTCACCCATGAGGAATTAAAAAACAAAACAAAACTCATAGTTTGCCCCGATGACCATTTTCTAGGTAATCTATATTCTGTCAATCTGACCGTTAACACTACCACACCAACCTTCTCAATGTCCAAGCACACACAGAAAATGGCATTTGTGTAGCACTTTGGGGAAAGGCTACTGGGTGTTAAGAGGTGACTGAGAGTGTTAGCTAAGCTGTGGGGAATCAGTCTCTTGACCCAACTGTTCTTTTGTCAGAACAATGGCTCAGCACACAGCTAGAAGGGCTACAGGGACTGACTGACCTAACCCAGATCCAGTAAGCTGGGAAACAGAAGTGTGGGTCTTCCGTGTGATCCTACAGCATCTGTCTGTCATTTCTGCCAGATCTGGGGTAGGAGCTGGGGAATCTGACTCTGTCCTAATTCCTTGAATTGTTATGGGTCTGAGTTAGCTCTAACTAACTTTAAGAGTTGCTTTGGGCCAGTCATGGTGGAGCATTCCTTTGATCCTTGTGGTAGAGAGGCAGAGGCAAGCAGATCTCTAAATTTGCGGCCAGCCTAGTCTACAGAACAAGTTCCAGGACAGCTAGGGCTACACAGAGAAACCCTCTCAAAAAAGCTTTGGATTGGAATTGGCCTGATTTGATTCTAAATACTGGATTTTAAATTCTTGGATATCTAAATATTCAGTTGGTGTCTGAAATGTTATAATACTCAAGTGCTCAATTCACTTATATAAATTGAAATCATCTGTAGATAACCTATAATACTCAATACAATATAACTGCCAGATAAATGGAGCCTATACACCATACTGTTTGGAGAAGAAAAGGGGGGAAAGTCTGTCCATCTGAGTTAGAGTCTTGCTGGCCTTGCTATAAAAAACTCAGGCTGGCCTCAAACTATCATCCCTCTGCCTCAGTCTCCTGAGTACTGGGATTACAGGTGTACACCACCACACCTGGCTTCTCTCCCAACTTTTTCAATGTACTGTTTCTATCTGCTGATTATACATGTGCAATCCATGTAAACAGGCATGCAGATGTAGGAAGCCAGGTGGCCTTAGTTTATGGACCCAAGTGTAAACCAAACATTTCTTTCTCTGTTTGATAATACAAGCCATAGTGGCTGCAATCAGTCAATACTAAAGTTATCTGGCTGCCACTCAAAAAAAAAAAAATCAAAATGATGAAAGTATCTTTAAGGTTCCCTCTCTAGGGACTTCCCTGTGGCTTTATGAGCCTGGTCCGTAGTAAAAATGGCCCTTCACAAACTCAGTTCTTCATGTTAACTAATGATGCTCTAGCTTTAAGCATGGCTCCCAACGAGACCTGCTATCAAAGTGTAGCTGGCTTCACTTTCTCAGGATAGACCTGAAAAACAAGACACTCCCAGTGTAAACTGATAACATCAGCTATCTCTGGAACCTCAAATCCCAGCACTAAAATCCATGATCACAAGACGTTAACTCAGAGGTTACTCAGCCATCACATACCACATACCTAGTCCACCCTGCTAAACTTCACCTAGCATTTCCTTACAGTTCTTCACATGTGTTCCTGATGATAAGAAAAAGACATAGAAACTGGCTAGGCACTTGGGGATCAGGGACCCCAAAAGTATCAGTTCCAGTAATGTCCCTGGCCAGGAATGCCAGAAGGCAGCTCAAGTTTCTAATTTCCCTTGCTACTTTTGAGGGCAGGACCAAACTCCAGTCCAGATAGCAACCCCTTCTAGTGAACAGCTATAGAACTAGATCTCTAGATTGTCATGGTAAAAATGAGTTCTATCGTTTATAATCCCAGCACTCAGGAGGTAGAGGCAGGTGGATCTCTGTGAATTCAAGCCCAGCCTGGTCTACAGAGTGAGTTCCAGGACAGCCAGGGCTGTTATACAGAGAAGGGGCAAAAATAAAACAAAAAGAGGCGAGTTACATCTATTTCCGACTTTACCTCTTCTAAATGATTTAGTGATAGCTCTTCAGAGAGAAGAATGTTACAGTAGCCTTAGTCACAGCTCTCTGTTGAGGCCCATTAAAGAAAAGCTATTTCCTTCTGATCAAGAGAATGGCCTCTACTTCTGACCTGCAGATATCTAATATTCCAAGCTACTCAAAAACAAAAGAGTTTATCAACTGCCTAAGAGACCACACCTCTGAAGGAGATTCAGCTAATGCCAAGCTAAATACATGGGGGGAATGATTATCCCCTTAAGAAGATAATGCACTTTTCCTTTCCAGAAAGCCCACACCTGCTACTGTCCCTCCCAAGCTGCAGTGAGGCTCTGATTGCTCTGCCCATTTTTCTGAGGCAAGACAGGGAAAAGCCTAGCTTTTTCTTTTTCTCATTTTTGCCTCTTTCTCTCTGATTCCTGGCCACAGCTTAAGTAGTCTTCCTGGTTCTGTACTCTCTTTCCCTTTCTGCCATTTGGCTGTTTGCTGAACCTCCATTCCTAACTCAGTTGCAAGACCTTATCTCTTCCTCTAATCTACCTCAAAACACCCTGTTCTGTGGTATCTCTTTTAAACTCCAATAAAACTGTGTTCTAGTTTCCTTCTGTGTCTATTCTATGATGATGATGATGATGATGATGATGATGATGGTGATAATAATAATAATAATAGTGGAATCTAAGAACCACTAGAGAACCTCAATTTTCATAGAGACAGGTGGTACTCCAGATTATAGAGCTCCCTAAAATTTCCAGTAACATTGAAACCATGGGAATGCTAATTTTCCATACTTTTAATTCTCAGAACAATTTTAAAAGAAAGGGAAGTTTCAGGCCTGTTATTAAGGGGCAGAGCAAGCTCAGCACAGCAAGGCTCTGGGTCCATCAACCAAACAAAGAGAAAGAGAAAAAAGTAACTCACAGGACAATTTCATCTGGAACAGAAATCGGATTAAAACTTTCTGCACGTCTAGGCAGACACTGAATCCTTAACACTTCACCTGACAAGAGTATAATAGAAAGCATACCAAAATGATCAGGTCAGCTCCTTACCAGTATCTATCTTCTTACACTGAGGATCCCCAAAGAGCTGTCGTTTGAACTTAACTTCGCAAAGACCACCCGTCTATAAAAGCAGGTCCAAAACCCTTGGCACTGACTCTCAGGACTCTTCCTCCCCCACTCACCCCCCTCCGCTCCCCGCCCTCTAAGATTCCAAAGACTATTTCATCTGTCTCCAAGTCTGGACAAGCAGTCACATGTGGCTCTGGATATGGCTCACCAACCCCTTCGTGTACAAATCACCTCCTCAATGGGTGCTGAACCGCTGAACCGACGCCCCTGGCATCTGAGCAGAAGGCGAGGTCACCAGCTGGTCCAGAACACAAAGCAACTGACTCTCTGGACAGAGTCAGGAACAACTGCAGCAACCGCATAACTCAGGATGAAACCCCTAGCCCTGATCCAAGGTCTCTCGCCCCGCGCCACACCCGCTCCTGCCTGCCCTTGTCCCCAGCACCCTGTGCCAAGCCTGCCCTCAACAGAGCGTACCCCCACACTAGGTTCACCACACTTGCTTCGTCTGAGCAAGATGAGCAGAGATCTGAAAGGTACCGGCCGTACCTAGGGCTGCAAATACCAGCGGGGTGGAGAGGCAGGCAGAGTCTGGAGACTCTGGGCACTGCTGGCCTGTTGTGTTAGGGAAGGCAGAGGGCAGGGCTATGTGACCTAAGCCCAACATTGCAGCCCATCCTTTGTCTCCTGAGCACCGGCTGCCATTTTGGCCACGGATTTTTCTGATCCTGAATGCCTTTACTAACTGCCAAATTCAACAGGGGCTGGAGTTCCTGGGTGGTTTCCTACAGAGGACTAGAGTGTGGTCTCGGCAGCCTGCACACTCTACCTTTGTCAAGACTGAATGACAGACAGCCTCAGGGACACCAGAAGTGTGCCAGCACTTAGTGGGCACAAGTGGGACAAAGCAGAACCGAAGTTTAAAGTGAGAGAGGGGAAAGAAGACTTACCACTGGGACTGGAGAGAGCATTTGTCTAGCACTCACAGATAAACAAATTAATTAGTGAAGTGAATGAGAGAGAGACAGACAGAGAGGGGGGTAGGGGGGACCACAGATAGGTGTCCCAAGACTCCACTACTCTTCTAGTATTTTATTCAAATGAGGATGAAAATCCATTTGCCATCTCACTGTCTTGAGGAGAATGATGGATGACCCGATGGATAAATTGGTATAAGGGTCAGGTTAACTCTGCCTTCTTTGCCTCACCCTAAACCAAGGATCCCCTACTGACATTTGAGTTGGATGTCTCTTGGTTGTACAGGCTGCCTAGATCTTGTAGAATGTGAAAATCCTCCTTTTAGGAACCCATGTGTGATCCTACCTGCCCAGACAGTGGGCCCCTGTGCTCCTGAGACACTTAACAAGTTTGGGGATCTCAGAGTACTGAAGCCAGAAAGAGGCCTGGGAGTCATTGTCAAGGGTCTTGGATCTGCTTTTCTGGAGCCTATTCTAGAATGCGTCTGGGTCTGTGATAGTTGGGTGCAGGGGCTCAAATGTTAGGCTCAAACTGCTGATCTTTGGAGACCTTCAGCCTTCAAAGTCTATGATAGACACTTTTGTAAGGAACTTTCAAGATTTTTATCAGGGCTCAGAACCCTCTACCTAGCAGATGTCAGTAGCAAACCAGGCCTCCAGCCCAGCTGTGACTGTTTTACCTTTAATGGACTGAAATGTAAAGGAATGTTCAAATATCTCCAGCAGTGCATTTGGATGAAGCAAAATTCCCATGAGCTTGAAGCCAGTCTTGCCCATGTAATAAGTTCCAGACCATTTCAGGTCAGTCTGAGCTGTAATGAAACATCTACACACACACACACACACACACACACACACACACACACACACACACACACTTGTCTCCTTTGAATTCAGGGTTTGCTTTCAAAGCAAATGTAAGAGGAAAGTCCAGTGGCACCAGCAGTCTCACTCTGAGCCAAAGCTTCCAGGAGACAAAAGTATCCTGGTTCTGAAGCTCAAACAGCTCAGTGCACACACACATCCATCCCAGAACAGCATGTCAGGATAGCAGTTGCCTAAATTACTTTCATGGAATTGAAGGACAATTTTGTTTCCTTCCTTTTCTTTTTCCCCATGCCCCTACTCCTGAAGCCTTACGCATGCCAGGCAAAGTGCTGGACCACTGAGCTGTACCCATGAGGCTTTTTCCTTTCTCCTTTTAGACTGAGATTGGGTCTCACTAATATATCCCAGCTAATAATGGCTCCTTCCATGGCTTCAAGCAGGCCTCAATTTTGGATATTCTTGTATCCTGAGTCACTGGCATTACAGGCCTGATGCGTGGCCCTGCTATTTCTGAAAAGACTGACACCAAGCTTCAGACTATTCCGATGTTAGATGGGTGACAATTAGCCTCAGTGGGCTGACAACTCTGCTGTAAACCATGCTAACCTCACTATTTTCTGAACATCATTCCATGAGGAGCCATGAAGATTGAGTAAGAGAGGCAGACAAGTGTCACTTTCTCCACAATTAATTTTCTTATGACTTAGGCTAGTATACCTCTCGATCCCCAAAATATCCCAAACCAAAATCCTTCAAGAAACACATCTCAAACTTGGGAACCCTGTCCATACTCAGCCACTTTGGCAATAAACTGGCACTGCAAAAGTTGTCTGTGATCAGCTTCCTGAATGGCCTGGTTCCCTGACATGCTTGTCTGTGTTTTTTTCCATAGCAAAAGAAGCTCATGTTCTTATCTACCCTGGCAATGATGAGTGATCCCTTTGAAAATGCAAATGAGGAAGCAGCAGAGCAGATATCTACCTAGCTAGGACAGAGTGCAGCTGACCAGTAGACTGGCCCTGAGATCCCAGATCACTGCTGAAAAAGGCTATGCAGTCTGCATGAGGAGTCCCAGGACAGTGCTCCCTGGAGACACCTAGAGTGTGGGGCTCAAGGGCTATGAGACTACATCAGGCAGCCTCTGATTAGAATTTAGGAACAACACTCTACCACCCCTGGCTCTGGGTTGTTCTGGGAGAAGGGGGTTGTAATTAGAGCTTGTGCTACAGCCAGTGGTCTTGGAGACCTAAAAGGAACCTCCCTAATCATCTTCATGGTTGTCTTGAAAAATCCCGTTGAACACCCATTTGGATTCCCCACAAAGGGGATAAATTTAAAATGTCACCCCGAGTATTCTAGAAGGGAAGTGGGGGTGATCTGAGACGAATATGTCATGGCTCATCCTTGATAAAAGTGTCTGGGTATCTAAATGAAGGCAAAACTTCCATTTTCAATTCCTGCCTGTCTTAACCCCTTTTCCTTGGCTATCACTGAATACTTCAGATCACATATTTTATAAAGAGCATAGGTTTGTTTAACTTGTGAATTTGGAGGCTGAGGGGCCAAAGGTTGAGGGACTGCATCTTACTGGGAATCTTTTTGCTGGTAGAGATTATCAGTAGAGTCCTGTTGAGATGCAGGTCTTGACACTACGAAAGGAGTACACACAAGTGACAAGGGCAATTGGGCTCCATAATAGACCCATTTAAGAGACCCCATTGCTAATGAATCTATTAGTCCATAATGCTCTAGCTGAGTTATAGCAAAGCTCTTATGACTTACTCATTCCACAAAGCCCCCTCCCCACCTCCAAATACCTCACATGAGGGATTGAGTTCAGTGTGAGTTTTTCTGGGGACACTCAAAGCACAGCACCCCAGCCTCTTATGAGGACAACATCTGTTTGCTGAGCTCAGAGAGAAAGCAATAGGGCATAACAGGACTCTAATGTCTAGCTGTCACTGCAGCATTCCTCAGACTTCCCCTCCAAACACACACTGCTTTCCTTCCTGTTTTCCAGGGCCACCAGCTTGTCTCAAAACAACTAAGACCTTCACAAGGACAGTGGTTCTTCTCGCCCATCAGCTAACTACATAACTTCATAGGTAGGCAAAATCCTTTAGAACAATTACAATCTTGTTCTTCAGAAAGTTTATGTGTGAGCATCAGCTTTTTTATTATATAGCTGGCTAGTATTGGAAAAATGGTGCCAATGGCTTGCCAGATGTGATATAGTTGTTTCATTTGTTCTGCAGATTTATTCTACTTATGGCATCATTCAGGAGCCATTTGGAAACAGAGATCGAGAAGATACAGTCTGTGGCCTTGGTACAGATGGGCTAGCAGATGAAATATGTTGTGGTACCTGCAGTACCAATGCTGAATACAGGGGCAAGAACACATAGAAGAGGGAGCAACAGGTTTACCTTTGAGAATATGGACTAAAAGGGGTATCAGAGTCCTTAACACTAGAACTGAGAACTGAAGACTGGGGATGAGCTGAGTAAATGACACAAAGGAGGGATATTCTAACTGTGCAGGCTGGGAAACATGGAGCCTATAGCTCATAGTGTATCATTAAATAGGAGGTAATTCAGCATAGATACCGGACTGTTTTATAGTCATGGCATCGTGCCAGTGGATGCATAGTGCAACATCCTCAGAGTTAAGATAGGAAAGCTTGCTACGTAGCAGTGTAGATGCATGGCAGGAGTGGGAACCAGAAAGGGGAACCATGCTGCCAATTGTTCCGATTAAAAGCACCAATGGGAACCAGGGAGGTACTTACAAAGAGGACGGGCAGTACTAGGTGCACTCCCTCCATCCCAGGACTAGGGAAGAAGAGGCAGGAAGATCTCTGCAAGTTCAAGGACAGCCTGATCTAAATAGAGAGCTCTGGGCCATCCAAAGATACAGAGTAAGTCATTCTACCTAAATAAATAAATACAATTACTAGAACACAAAGGAGGATACCCTTACAGCTAGTTGGGTAAGGGAGGAATCAGACGTGACCCAGATGGATGACTTGGCCCAGCAGGCTAGAGGCTGTGACAACAAGCAAGATGGAAAACAGAAGTTAGAGGTGTTTAAGGACACATGGTTTATTTACTTTATTATTATCAGTGTGTGTGTGTGTGTGTGTGTGTGTGTGTGTGTTGTGTGTGTGTGAAGGTATATGGCAGCCTACCCATTGAGACTGGAAGCTAATTTTTGTGGGAGTTAATTTAGTTCCACCTTTATATGGGTTTTAAGGAACAAACTCAGTTGAATAGGCTTGACTGACAAGCATTTACCCACTTAGCCATATTACAGGATATCTGAATAAAATGTATTCACTTCTTCCCCTTTGTGATGCTAGGGACTGAACCAGGTCCTCCTGAATGTTGGGCAAGCACTCTACCACTGAGCTACATCCCTAACCCTGGTTTTACTTTATATTTTGAGACTGTCTCAGAAAGAACCCAGGTAGGCCTTAAATTTTGTCTGTAGCCCAGGATAGACTCAAACTCCTTTAATTTCCCACATAGCTTGGACAGCAAGTCTCTGACACCAGGTCCAGAATCAATTTTAATTTTGACATGGAAAGACTGAAGTTCAAGAGAGGTCTAGGACACAAGTGTCAATGTGATGCCAAATACATACAGTTTAAAGTCATAGGCCCTGGTAAAGGTTTGCCAGGGAGGAGAAATCCCAGGAATGCCAGTCCACAAAGGTGAATAGAGAGGAAAGAGCCAGCAGCTGACTAGGAGAGGCCAGAGGGGCCTGGAAGGCTGAGGAATGAGTTAGTAAGACCAAAGAGAAGGGCTAGTTCTAAATAAGGACCTGAGTGTTTTGGGGGGCATGAAAAATCCCTGTTGAACAAAAGTGGGTGACCATAGTTGAACTAAATTGCCTTGGAATAGAGGAACATAGGGGAGGATAGTTTGGTCCTCTTGGAGGAGAGTGAGCAGCCAGAGGTATGATTGGATTTTACTGGAGTGATGAATGGCAGGGAAGCAGAGGTCAGATGTTAACAGTCTCTATGAACAGGCCCAAAGCACCAGGGTTGGGAACAGAGTGAGGCTGGCAAGGAATGGCCTACAGTTTAAGAATTCAGTCATCGCCTATAGAAGCTTCTGGAGGGATAGGCAGGGCATTGGAGAATATTCAACCTAGGTGGGGTCAGAACAAACAGTGCCTCTCTCTGACACTCCTAGAGGAAGAGGAAGATATTGGTAAAGAGAGAGTGAGTTGAGTCACCAAGATTAACTCAATGGCAGGTAAGAAAGGGCGGAACCAGATGGAGAGATAGCACAGTCAGACCAGTGGAGGCAAAGTGCACTCAACAGTGGCCTGCCACTCTGGGACCCTAGGCTTCCTAGGTTTTATTGGCATCTGTGCAGAGGTGCAGAACTTTGGGAAACGTTTGGACCTTCAGCTGCTGCCCACTCACAGAAGGGCCATTCCTTCTAGGAAGCAGGCACAGCATCCAGCATAGCAGGGAGGGCCTCCCTGGAAGGGCATTCCCAACCTAGCACTCCTTAGCACCAGGCCTCATAGCTAAGCCT